>JAQFVV010012832.1:261746-580996 GCA_028023455.1 Epiperipatus broadwayi
TTTTTAATTTAGGATTTTTATATTTATTTTAATTTAAATAGAATTTAAGCTTGATTAGGAGGGAATGTAGTTTTTTTTGTTTGAATTTTGTCATTGATTGGGTAGATATTTTGTGACCAATCAGGGGTTTGTTAAATTTTAAATCTTTTACCAAATCTGTAATTTTTGATTATCGCCATTTTACTGTGTATTTTTTTTCTTTCTGATGAAAACCAGTCCTCTGGTTGAAATATAATATTATTTATTGGATTTATAAGTCTTTTTTGTTTATATATATATATTAATCTACATTTTAATTTATTTATCCATTTCTTTTTTATCATCTATCAATCCATCAATATATCTATTTAAAGTTATTTATCTGCTTATCTATTTAACTATCTTTTCAGGTGTCTTTCTATATCTGCCCACTTGCTATCTTCATAGTATTTTTAGATATCACATTTGACAGAATTATTTTTTATGAAGTTTAAATTTTTTTTTTAAAAAAGGATAATTCATGTTTATTTTAGATTAATGGAGAAAGCTTGTTTAGCCTTAAAGGATTGTCACTTAGGAGTAATTGATACTTCATAGGCAACATCAAAGGCTAAAATTATCTCTGTTTACATGGATATAACCTTTTAATTTCCATTCTTTATCACATTAAAAAGTGCTGAAAAATTATAATTTGATATATATATATCTTCATTTGATTCATTGTGATTATATTGTCATTAAGGGTAATTAGAGGTATTATAATCTGCATGTATACGGTTATATATGTATATATTAAATTAAACATAGCTTAATGTGTATGTAAACAAAGGGAATAAGTCAACTCCTTAGACTAGAAATTAAAAGCTTTTAATTCATAGCCTGAAGATAGTGATTTACTTTTTTTGTATATACAGTGAAGCTGCAAACTATACTATATTTTGATTTAAGTACTCCTTGACTTCCAGAGAAATAGCATATAATACCTCACTTTTTGATAATAGACAATGATTGGAATAGAATGTGTATTGTTTATTGAACTGAAAGTATATAATTAAGTTCATAATCTAGTGAAAATGTTAAATTATGAACATGATTGTTTAATGTACTTTTTCCACAAATAAAACTATATTGATTGTCAGATAAAATTTTGATTTTGAAGAGAAATGACATTTTATCCTTAACTGTCATTTCCAATAATTTAGAAATAACAGAACGAATATATAGTTATTACATAACCGAAGAGAACTACCTTGATCTATGGGAGCAATGGGAAGGTACTAACATTAAATTTCAAACATTCAGGTAATGATCCAGAATGCAAAGGTAAATTAAATAAATGAATCGGTACAGGAATAAATACTAAATTACTATCTTTAAAAACCTTAGGTGTTAAGGGGATCTAATCCAGAATGGACATTTTCTTTAAACTATCAGTTAATATAGATAACTGAGGTTCAGAAGCATCTGAACATAAAAAAGAATTTAGACATGAATAGGAAGCCAAAATCTGTTCTGACACATCATGCATCTAAACATTTCACAAAAAAATCGTTAAATCTATTAGCTAAATATTTTCTCAATTATTCCCAAATTCAATTAAATTTTTCCTATATTAATAAATGTGATTCTATTAGGAGAAGATTTTTTAATTAAAGCATTGATTGTTTTCCATTTCAGAGAAACATTTTTAATCGCTAAAGAGATTCCTAATAATATTGAAATTTTAACTTTCTAATATCAGATTTAATTTCAGCATTGAGTTTTTTTTAAATTAAGCTGTTATCCAATCCGAGGATTTTTACAAATGTCTTTGATTAATTTTACATACCAAAACGTCTTATCCATGGCAAACGTATTTTATATTTATTAGTCAATTTTAAAGCGAAATTTAGCTTTAGCAATTAAAGTCAAACAAATAGTCTGAAATTTTAAAAAACAGAATTAATATTTTGTCATACAAAGAGTTTCCCTTAATTCTGAATAGTTAATAAATGCTTCAGTTTAGAAAAAGATAATTTATCAATATATACACAAGCATTACTATTGTCTAAACAATTCATGAGTTTTAATTCAGTAGTCATATAACAATAATAATATGGTATATTCAATAAGAATTAAGTAATTTCTAATATTTTAAATGTTTTAACACATTACAAAAGAAATGTCGATTTAGATAATTTTCATTAGTACGGTCAGGGTAAACGATATAAATAATTGAATATTTTATCAAATTAGATCTCACTTTTACTCAAACCACAAATGTCTAAAGTCAAGTGATTTTTAAAGTAGTTATTCTGTGAGATAATTTAATTTATTAGATGAATGTATACGGCTTGAAAATATTGATGGTGAAATGGTCAGATCAATTAAGAATTATATGGATTAACGTCATCATCTCTATAATGAATATGATGACGAGCTGAGAAAACTAAATAGGCAATAAATAGGTCATTATGAAAAATGTCGTAATTGATAAGAAATTAAGTCAGTTTGGTAGTATCTTTTTAATAATAGAAATCATTATTTTATAATGAACCTTAAATATGACGTGTCTAAAATAATAACTTTTATTGACTTCCCTTATGGAAAGCAATGGAAACCTATTAAGTGTTTATTGTTTAATATCAACCTTTTGCTGAGAGACTCTTTGTAGTTACAAAATCATTTATCAACAGATCAATTAATATACATGAAGATGTAATCATAATAATTAATTCGATTTTTTAAAATATATAATGTTGAAATTATCTGCATGATGGCTAGTAGAGTAACTAAATATTGTCACACATAATTTGGCAGTACTTGCTGCCCTCTTAACACTAATTTATTCAAAAATCTTCTAGAAAGGTAAATAAAAATGGAATTAATATCAGCATTATTGAAAAGATCATCTAATTTCTGATTTGATTTGACAAAAGAGATTCTTACATTTTTTATTTCTCTCTCTCTCTTTCTTTTTATTTAAATGTTTTGATTCACTTGAGGTTTCACTGTTTTAATTTCTTAATATTCTTGCTCTGCTTTTCAGATGATGAAACCACTTTTTAAAAAAATCTTACGAAGTGAGAACCTGAAAATTTTAATAATGGTGAGATTGGATGGAAGTTCTTGAGAACCGACTGACGAGAAAGAAATTTCCAAGCGAATGCTTATGATTTTATAAATAATTTGCAATTCATAAGTTTGAATTATTTTGCTTTGGAACAAAAGAAAACTTAATAATGTCAGTTCTAAATGCATTTAAATCGTATGATTGGTATTAATTTATTATATAGTTATTATTGAAGGCAAAAAACACTTGAACTCATATTTTAAGTGTAATCTCAGTAATTAAAGTTATTGTTGTATTTTAATTGCCATATTTTAAAAAATGTATGTAATATCTGCCTGTGAAATTATATATGAAGTCTGATTGGAGTATTTAGGTAATATGGTACAATGATCAACAATAACATTTGATGATCATGATCAGAAATTGGTCATTACATCTTTCAATTTATTCTAAATTCCTATTTTAAGAAAAAATTACGTATTTATAACAAATTCGTCTTTTCTTTAGCATTATCTGTTTATAAACTTGAATAAGCTGAACGAATTATGTGATGTATTAATATTCATTAAACTTGAGAATTTAAAACTTCATAACAAAACAATGAAGTCTCTTACATAATTATTATGAATAAATATTTTAACAGTCAAGAAAATATTTATTTACTAAGAATTCATTCACTGATATTTCACTTAATATCAGAAAAATATTCATATTTTTTTTTTCCATATGTCATAGCATCGGCCGGGAGGCGAACCCACAACCGTCTGCAACCAACTACTTGCTTGCAAGGCGGCTGCAATGACCTCTCGGCTAACAACGCTTGACAAAATATTTTAGTGAAAAATATCAAGTTATTATCAAAGATTAAAGTGATAAAAACTTCAAGGTTGGATTCTAAATTTTATTTTATATTTTTTATATAAATAAATTGATGAACTTTATGGTATAATGGTTAGCATACTTCTCCATATCCATTCCTTGGTATTTGAATCTGGATAAAATTTGCAATTTTTTTTAATTACTGCCAATTCTAAAACAAAGTTAGAATATATTTTATATTTAACACATAATTTATTTAGTCATTCAATTATTAATCAGTAAACGATCAACAGTATTATTTGGAAGAATATTGAACAACCTTTACTCTGTTATGAGCACTTTACCATACATATTTTATCCATAACTAACTAATAGTTAAAATTAAATATGGTGTTTATTTTTGATATTTGTACAACTACTGTTATAATTTTTTTAACATGCTTCTATATGTTTGCCTACTTTATATATGCTATTTTCTATTGTTGAAAATGTTCTAATATGAAACACTGTTATAAAATTTATTATTTATTTATTTTGCTAGTATTGATGTGTAATAAGAAATGTGGACTTAATCAGTGAAGTATTGAATAGCTTCATGCTCTCAGATTTAACTGCTTCAGCTTCATCTATTTATATAAAAAGTAGGTTGAAGTAAAGAAGGGTTCCCCTCTTTTCTTCCAAAACGTAAGCTTGTTGGTTAAGAACTGTAGAGGTCCCTATGATCACATTTTTACGTGCACATTCTTGAGCTTACAGCCTTAGTTAACGAGCGTTATAAGCGCATAATTATTGATATTAACAATTTAATATAAATATTGAAATGTCTCCATTACTCAGGATTTTACAACAAGTTTGAGTGCCAGATTGGGGATTAATCCCAGGACCTTAGATCCAGAGTCTGACCCACTCCCAGTGTATTAACATGTGCAGGGCAATGTCATGTGATATTTAAAAGTTCAAATTTTGATGTTGAAAATCATTTGAATTTGCTATAATTCTCTAGTATGATACAAAATGTGTATTCAAACTGCAATAACTTTTATTATTTAAGAAATTATTTTTAAAATGAAGCTTTTTTTTTTACTGATGTTAAATAATTATATAATTATATTTTTTTTGTTAAGTCAACTGGAAAATTAATTAGTATCAGCTTTTTAAAAAAAAATACTTCAAGTATGAAACAAAGTAATATTGACTACATTCTTAATAAGTTAAATTATAGCATATACTTTATAATTATAAATATGCGATTTTATTCGCATGCGTTGGTGAAGCTGTAATTATACTATAATGTTTAATATGCCTGCTTAGCGCTTTTGAGATTTAGTATTTAAATCTCATACTCGTAGCTTTACATATACTTTATGAAACTCTGTATTTATATCTACTAAATTTTAGTTTGGTGTTTTGTCATGATAAACAATACAAATATTGAGACTTTTTTTTTCTGCATTACAACTGATTGACCACAAATGATATTTTAGACTCCTTTTTTATGATAATGAATATATATATATATATATATAAATTATTAGCTTTAGTCTAATAATTGAGGTTTTATGACATCATGTAATTGCAACAGAAATGTTGGGAGAAAAAGCAAGATTTGAATACTTTTTGAGCAAAATTATGATTTGTATAATAATTTTCTGATTTATTTAAAGCATTTGATTCAATTAATCAGACAAGTCTACAAACAAGTTTTGTTAGTTTATCATCTAGTGATGTTTATTTATATTTTATAGCTTATCTATAATAGAATGGGAAGAAATATAATACTACTGGTAAAAAAAATGAGATATTTGAAATAATGTTAAACAAGATGTGTATTTGCTCGAACAGATTGTTTTACTTTTATGGTAACGCTCATTATGATATAAGTTTGATGGTGATATTTTTTACTTTCAACCAATTAAAAGCACAATCAGAAACTTCATCATCTGGTCTTTTTAATTTATAATATATTGATAGTTTGAAATACCAGGCATTCTTATACCTGGAGCTTAATTTTAATATAGGGGATTTGAACTCAGATTTTTAATCCTCTTCACTATTTACACTATCTCATAGTACTGATACACATGACCACACACATGGTGATTATTTATCTTTTCTGTATGTGTGTGTTCATGTATATCAGTAGTATGAGATAGTATGGATAGTGAAGGGGTTTCAAAGTCTGAGTTCAAATCCCCTACAATATTTGATGGTGGTGCTGTTCTTGTCAATTCAAATTGTGGTCTGCAGATTACTCAATGTTTTGAATGCAACTTCTAGAGTCATTGTTTTTGCAATTAATATTCAAAAAATTCAACTCTTATTATCCAAAATTGGAAGAAACATTTTCAGCAGTTTTAAATTTGAATTCTAAATATTAAGATGGATTTAAATATTGAGATGTAATGGAGAGTCCAAAGAGTTTTTACTGCTGCATTAATGAGTTAAATGTTAAAATATTCATCATTGTATTGTAAGTAATAGTCATTTCTGAAAAAATTAAAAGATATTATCATATGAATTTAAACAAATAAACTAAAGGACAATATATGACTTATGTGTATATATTAATGTTTCACATAATAGTATATATGGTCATTGCAAACCTGGATTTTTTTTTAGTTCTAGAATTAGAATGTCTATGACTGATTAACTTTAAGAGGGATATTTTAACAGAAATGACAAAAGAATGATAAAATGTGATGTTAAGCCAATAAACATCACATGACCACCATGTCTTATGCTTGGGTATAACTGTTAAAACAGGCAAAACTCACTATACATATTGCCACACACAGCAAGCTAGAGTAATCAATGGATTCCAGAAGGCTAGTGCAAAATGTATGGGTACTGAACTGAGTTCAGACCCATATGACTATATAAGCTAATGGACTTGGATTGAAAACATTAAGATGTTTTCAGTTTAAGACTCATAGTTTTGTAGTTAAATGGAGATAAAAGGTGGCTGCTGAAGGGATGCATTAATCCTAAGAGCTAGGTGCAGTGCTCTCAGATCCAAGGCTCCTCACTGACGAAGGCCACAAGCCAGAAACTAGTCTGGGGATATTGGATGAGTAGGCACTAGATGGGGATTTTATGTACTAGCCTTCTGGCATCCATTGATTACTCTAGCTTGCTGGGTGTGGCAATATGTATGGTGAGTTTTGCCTGTTTTAAAATGTGATGTTATAAACCTTATCCATAAAAGCAAAAAGTGACAGAATAACTGAAAATAAAATAAACAATTAGGATATAGAAATTGATGATAACATTCTTTAGTAAATTTTATATTTTATAAAAAAATATTTGATCCTATAAGCATTTCCACAGTGAGTAAAACTTTGAATCATTATAAAATGTACAATTGAAATATTGTCATATTCTGAAAGAATATTTAACA
This sequence comes from Epiperipatus broadwayi, assembly GCA_028023455.1. Classification (NCBI taxonomy): domain Eukaryota; kingdom Metazoa; phylum Onychophora; class Udeonychophora; order Euonychophora; family Peripatidae; genus Epiperipatus; species Epiperipatus broadwayi. The sequence continues at coordinate 268,994 of JAQFVV010012832.1, forward strand.
AAACGAAACAAAACGAAACAGCAATAATTAGATTATATGGTGATGCTAAGAAGATTGACATTGAGAAAGTATATAACAAGTGATTCTATATCTATAAAACTTTTTACAGAAGTTTTACAAGAATGATTTTGTGAATTAAAATGAGAAATTAACATCACATTATCACCATTTTCTATGTTTACACAAGCAGTTGTTAGCACTCGGTGGCACTACTGTATAAAGAGTTTGCTACTGGTCATAACAACTTGTGTAAGCACAGGAAATAGTGATCATGTGATGTTTTTTATACCATTCCTGAATTTGTAATGATGGTGGCTGGTTTTTGATAAAAAAGGACACCAAAATTTGTAGATGCTAAACTTTGTTCAGATCTATATGTCTATACAAGTGAATAATCTTTAATTGAAAACATTTAGGTGTTTTAATCTTTAGCTTCTAGCTTTATAGTTAACTAAATATATATAAAAAAATGGCTATTGGGGGTTTGCATTAGATCCTTATATCTAAGTGTAGTGCTCTCATATTCAAAGCTCCTGACTGATGAAAGCCACAAGCTGTAAACTAGTCTAGGGATATTGGATGAGTAGGGACCAGATGGGGATTTTGTGCACAAACATTTAATGCATCAATTGATTACTAAGGCTTGCAATGGGTTGCACCACTGCATGGAGAATTCATTACTGCTAATGAGAAATTAAGTGAATAAAAATATATAGATCTTATTTAAGTCATCTAGATTTTGCAATTGATTTTACAAATTTTTAATGCTTTAAAGTTTTATTAAATATTGGAAGATTATCAGATGAAAATAAGAACATAGGACTAAAGATTAAAACTAAAAAGGCTAAAATTGTGTTCGATGTTGTTTTTTAGAACAAGAAAATAAAAATGTATAATAATGAATTAGTATAAATTAGCATCCACAAATATCTTGACTGGATTATTAAAATATAAATTAAAGTAGAAACATAATGGCTGAAATTAATCATATAATTAAATTTAGATGGAGTACTTTGAATAGAAACAAATTAGTATTAAAAAAATATAAATGTGTTTAAGAAAATTTTTTTATAAATGTGTTTTATCCAATCTTATTTATGGATCTGATATTTGGACACTTAACAAAAGAGCAGTACAGAAAAATAGAGAGATTTATGTTAGAAGTAACAAGAATAGATCAAAAACAAAATACATAGTAAGAGAACAAACCAGGATAACTGTCATAATTGAAAGAATTAAGACACTGAAGCAGAGTTAGGCTGGACATATTACTAAAAGAGATGATATTAAATAGGTAGTTGAAGTCATAAACTGTATTCCCAGAGACTAAGAGACTTAGAAAGATGCTATCAGTGAGATAGGCAGAAGAACACTTGCTGGTATCTTATGGAGAAGAAAAGATGTGGATCAGAAAAGTTGGATTAGACTTGGAAAGGTCATCCTGTAGTAGTTGAAAATGATGATATATGCATGAATACTATTCATTACAATGTTCAATGCTAGTTTTTTGTTTTTAGCAAGTGAATTTGTTTTCAATATTTCTATTGACAGGATTATACTGATAGTTTGGCTAAATGCATTAATAAAGAATAGGGAGTTGGAGAGATGGAGAACTAGTATAGAGAGTAAAAAGAGTTTAAATATATATAGAAATAAATGTAACAGTGGATGTGAGTTAATTTATGATAATAGCAAGGAAAGTAGTTTATTGTTTAAGGCTCAAATGGGATCTTTATCAATAAGAGAATATATATGTAAATGGAAACACATGGGTGATTTAGTCTGAAAATTGTGTAAGGAAGGCATAGAAAATATTACGCATTTGTTAATTGAATGTAAATGCTTGAAAGCGAAAGGGCACAAATAATGCATTTATGGAAGAATAAGTATGAATGAAGTTATACAGAAAGTGGGTTATTGGTTTTTTATGCTAGGTTTGGGAAAAGATAAGGGGGATTTAGATGTAAAGGCCATAGACTTGACAAAGATTATGTTGTGGAAATGGGATGGAGCAGATTATGGGAAAACAGGTTGGGGAATGGAAAGGGAAGGTAAAGTGGCTAACAGGTTTTTCTGGGCATAATTGTTGAGATATTCCTGACTCCGTATAAGGAGAAGTCACAGTGCATCACATCACATCATGATCAGTTTCATAGATCATTGTTAACTATTAATGCTAACCTAAATGACTGTTATAAAGTTTGATGTGATTGGACTAATGCAATTGTCAAACATTGAATATATGCAGAATTAAAAAGAAATATTTAATGAATAACTTTTAATATCTAAACTCTAAATACAAAATGTATATAACTAAAGTATATTTTATGGAATGTAGACTTAAAAGTTTGGAAAATATAAAATGCTTGTCAAGCATTGGTAGTCGAGAGGTCAGCGACAGCTGCTTTACCAGCAGTTATCCCGAGTTAGCAGGTTCGTTTCCCAGCTGATGCTATGACACATGAGAAAATATATATATAAAATGCAAAAATAATTTTTTATAAGTGATCTGTAACATCAAACAACACTCTGATAATCATACTTTATCAGTTATTTAAATTTTTAAATATCTAAATATATTATTTAGAAGATCTAACCTAAAGGTTGTAAGAACATAAATGTCTATTAGAATATTTTAAAGCTATAATTTACTTTCTTTCTTCAAAATGTTCAAAGTATGTCTGGCTGTTTTTAAGTCTTCAAACTATCATAATCTTTCGTAGAATACTTTTATGACAACCAATCAAACCTTATAATAAATACTGTCATTGTTTTATCCGCAGATATGTTTAAAATGAATTTAGAAGTAATAGGGTCTGTTTCTCAGTAAAATAGACATTTTTCGTTCTTTAAAAAAAAAGGCTTTATTATAACGTTCCATTTAGTTTGAAAGTATATAATGAAAGTAAAATATTGTTGATTAAATTACTTAGTGGCTTAAAAGATTAATGATTTTAATGAGGTTATGCTAAAAGTATTACCACTTGGTTGTTTGCTTAGGAAATCATGTGACATTTGAACATGCAATGCAAATGGTTGAATACCATTCATTTTATCAAATTAACGTCAGCAAAGAATTAATCCAGGAATTTTTCACTTCTGAATTCACCACTTGATCATTGCATAAAACATTATTTATATATAATTATTATAAAATTAAATAAATTTAAAGCAATAAGAAACAAAATATAATCTACAGTCAAAATAACTGCATCACAATAATGGGCACCAATACCCATGGCATATCTCATTTTTATTTTATTTTTTTAAATTGAACTCCATGTTATTTTAAACATTTGTTTTAGATTAAAATCTTCAATGGATTCTAAAATTAATAAGCTACACATGGGAAACAAATACTAAACAGTATTGAAGCTTAGTAATAATCTAAAAATAATAAGATTGAATGATGTGTGAATAATATTTTAATACATGAGACTGTAGACTGTCAGCTACATCTGATATAGATGCTAAAAAGCTTAGTATTAATAATTACAATATGTGGTAAAAGTTATTTTTACGTGATGAGTGCTGGTTCAGCACAATATGTATACATAATGTGGAGTGGATAGCTGAAGGATGTTTGAAAGTTTGTGTTCAAATCCCCTCTAATTAATCTAAAGTTAAGTATTTTTATGATTGTTTACTGATTGATAAATATTGGTTACACTTTCATTTCATATTACAATGTATTAATGTTTTTACATGTATTTTATTATTATTGAATATACACAGAAACAAATAAAGCCAATCAAATATGGGTCAATAATTATAACTGTAAATGAAAAAATGTTTAAAAATTATAGTAATCTATTAGATAAATAAATAATATAAAAACTCTGTCAGATAAAAAGTGTGATAAACAGAGCACAAAAACATTAATTATAAACAAGAAATAGCCAAGCGCTTTCAGTATTATATACCAGAATCATGAAAGTAATTGTGGTCATGAGTTTTATCCTCAAAATGATCGGAAAAGAAAGTTGAAAAAGGTTTGGTTTATTGCGAAGTCTAAAAACGTTATTAATCAGTGTAACACTAGTATTCCACTGAGCATGCATTGGAATATTAACCGTTCAGTTCCAGTATGTCGCCATGATTCTGGTATATAGTACCGAAAGTGCTTGGCTAATTGTTGTTTATAATTAATGTTTTTGTGCTCTGTTTATCATGCTTTATTCATGTAGAGTAATACATTAGCATATTTTAATGATAACTTATTAGTGAATATTACTTTAAAAGTTAATTTAATCAAAAATAAAATACTTGAAATTAAATATATTATGAATATTTAGTTGATTAAAGAAAAACCTTAAAATATCTAACTGGTAGACATTTGATCAGTAATAGAAATGAATTCTTGTAAAAATGTTCACTAAAAATAAAATGCTTAAAAAATATTTCTACATTTGTTTAATTTATTGCTTTAAAGTAATAATTAAATGAAAAAACTATAAATTTAAATTTATTATTTATTTGATTATGAAGAAATTTTGTATTTATATTTTGTAAAAATAATAATAATAAAACGTTAGACTCTTTTGTATATTGTTTCACAAAAATTCTTTTTTTTTTTTTTGTTCATATTTTGATGACAAACATTTTTTGCGTCGTGGCGGGTGAAGGGGGGCGGGCGCTCCGAGCGGGTGTGGCGCGGGCTTTACCAAAGGGTGTTTGTTTAGAGGATTTTTTTGAAATAGGCAATGAATTTCAATTTTTTACTTTTATATCTTTTATGCAATTAAGATTAAATATCGAATACAGTGTCATGATTTTTTAACAATTTATTTTTAAAAAATAAAGGAACTACAGGGAACACAACACTGGTTTTGTTACATCAGGTTAAAGTAATGAATATTAAAACTGTTTTTATTTTTTATTTTTTGACAATCATATAGATTTATGAAAAATAAACATTATCATGGCTTGTGAATAAGTTAAATTTTTTTATAGAATATGTTATAACATGATAGTGTTTGTCCATGTTATGATACATCAAAAATTTAAAACAACCTTGCATGGACATTAAAATTGTTTTACTGATCTTTTTTAAATGGATTTTAATATTCAATAAGATTTTTTGATTTAATTGTCATTTAGAATTACAAAGAAAGAAATATTTATACAGCTTACTTATAAATTGGTTAAACTTTTTAATAAAGGAATGTGTTATGGATACAATATTGTTTAACCATATTATATTACATCAAGTGGCAGACATAAACATGCATAGACAACTGATAATATTAAAATATTAGAAAAATATTTATTATAATTTATTAATTTGTTGAAATATCCATAAGGGCCAAAATTTATTTCATTAGTTATTTTTTAAAAAAATAAATTTTTAGTCTAAAATCTCTAATCTGTTATTGTTGTCATATAGGATTGTGAACCAATAGATATTTCTATGGCTTATGTATAAATTAAACTTTTCATATAACCATTTGTTTTGGTCTTTTACACTCTTTGTCTACATATTTTATTTATCCTAATATTAAAATTGATGCCTTATTTTTTCAATTATTTTTTATTTTGAAACGAACTTTTAGCATAGAAATTAATTTTTTTCATTTTATATAACATGCACTCTTAAAAATCGCTATGCAGTATAGATATTTACTTAGCATAATGATAATACTTTTTGACCTGATTTTTTTAATTATTCTATTTTTTTAATTGATGTGGCCTAAGAATTATAATCTTTATTTATACTTTTGCAATGACATGTTAGCCGATATAAATATGCTCAGAATATAAAAGGATTTGAACCCACAAAGCCCAGAATAACAGTATTTTATCTGTGTCCGTAGTTTTTTAAAATTGAGCTATTAATCTCTCATTTAGCTTCTTTATTTGTGAATTAAATATATTAATCTTAAAACAATTTAGATAATGGAAAAAGCAAAATAATTTTACTACCAACTTCTAAAATGTGCTACTTCAAATTTATTCTATAAATATGCACATGCTACAGATAAATCTCAATTGATAAACTTTAAAAAAAATGGACATAATGACTTATTTTAGGTCAGTTGTAATCCAAAAACCTTCTCTGTATGATGTACATGTAATAATCATACTTGCTACGGTATAAGTTTTTCTAATATTTTTTGTAAGATATGAATTATCCCAGAAATATTACACAGTTCATTAAGATTTTCTAAAAATCCAATTACTCTAACAGGATTAAATAAAACATATTACTTTCATTTGAAGAATAAATGTAAATATGTTTATCAAACACATATCAAATTAATTATTCCTCACCATCATTTTTTTTAATCTGATAATTTTTAAATGTATATTGAATGAAATAAATAGTAGCCAAATCATAGGAAAATTATCTTTTGTTTGTTTTTTATTAGCAATGTTTTTAAATACCATTGAGTGAAACCTATGCAAAATATGGCACATGAAATCCAGTGGAATTATTACACTTATGATCTTAACTATTTATTTTCCATCACATTTTTTACCCATCTTTTTATTTTTAAAACCACTAAAACATCACATAATCATCATTAACAAGCTGTTAAGACAATAGCAAACTCTCCACACAGTAGTGCATCTATTGATTTCTAAGGCTTGCACTAGGTGGCACTACTGTATGAAGATTTTTTTTTACAATTATGTATATATATAAAATAAAGTAAATATCGGTTGTAATCCACTGAAACTCACAGTTTTGCACAATTATTTCATTATATGATAGTAAGATAAAAGTTTGGCATGTATAATTATCATTAGTCTTCCCATAAATCTTTGAGATTTTTTCCTCATACAGGAATTGCAGCAGAAATTATCAGACATATATCCACTGAGACACATGCATTTTTTATAATTTTTTATTGTATGCATACCCTGATGTAAAATTCTCTTTTAGAAGTGCTACATTATACCGTGCATGTTCAGTGGCTGGTTTTAAAACATATTTATTGTAAGAAAATAATTATTTTTATGATCAAAAATATATATATGTCAAAATATTTAAGACTGTTTGTAAAATGCATAAATAAAAGCATATGTTTCAATTATTAATAAGTCTGAACACAATAAAGTTTTTATATAAAAATGTTAGATTTGTTTTTTGTTGTTGTTGCTGCTGTTTTTGTTGTTCAAAAACATTTAAATTGATCTGAGGTATTAAAGTTGACTTTGCTTGAACTTGTTATATTTGGCAATAAAATGTATATTTATTGAAATACTTTCACGAAATCTGATTTTTTCATTTAAAATGATTATAGTAATAAATATAAACTTATTGATTGAATTATCTATTAATCACAGAGAATCTAGTCGACAAAGGCTTATAAAACAACAAAACTACAATGAAACGTTCTCTAATTCTCTAATTAAGATATGTACAGACAAAGGCTTATAAAACGACAAAATTACAATGAAACTTTCTCTAATTGTGTAATTAAGATATGTACAGTAAATCATCATCATCATCAACCATTATCAATCCATTGCAGGATGAAGGTCTCTCCAACTTCAATCCATCTTTTCTGATCTTTAGCTTCTCTTCTCCACATCACCCCTGCACACTTTCTTATTTCATCCATCCATCTCACATGTGGTCTCTTTTTGGGTCTTTTACAATCTCTTGGAATCCAGTTTAAAATTTCAATTGTCCATCTATTATCATCTCTTCTAGCAATATGTCCAGCCCAATTCCACTTCAGTAAATATAAATACAATAATCATTAATTCCGCAGACATTTTTGTTTCATAAATAATTAACAATTCAATTTTTTTTTATCAATTCAGTTTACTTATATTTTTTATTGTTAACAAAGAAAATATTGTACATATATATTTGTTAAATGTATTCTCAATATATTGTAGTTTTACACCTGCATTTATATATGTAATATATGCGGGATTCGAACTCAGACTTTCAAACGTGCTGACCCACCCAACTGATGAGTGCTGATTTAGCACGAAATACGGATATTGGTGATTATTTATCTTTTCAACATGTGTGTGATCAGGTGGGTCAGCAATATAAGATGGCACTGAAAGTTGTAGATCATACGAAAGTCAGAGTTCGAATCCCGAATATATTAAATGTATTCTCCTAAATGAATATGCTAAGAGCATAATTTAAAAGCTGACCAAAAAAGAATTAATTTTGAAGAAAAATTACTGGAAAAATGAAAAGAATTTATGTACTAAACATATAATTTCTAAATCAATGATAGCCATTGACTGAAAAAGAAATTGTTGCAATAAACACTACTGATTGATATACAAACCATATGTAAAACATTTCAGAGAAATTCATTTTTGAGTAAAGTACCTTTAACATGTTTTGTGAGATTGATTGCAATTCGTTTTTCATCTGTCATTTATTCAATTTTACTATTTTCTTTGTTTTTATTCATTAACAAAAAAAGAAATAATTTTGGGGCTGTCATTGGCTGAAGTATAACGCATCAGATGACTTTATCATGTGATGTGAACCTATCTCAGTTAATTTCTCTTCTTCAATTTCTTCATCTTTGCTGGTTTTTATAAATTCTTTATTAATTTCAATCATTATCCAGAAGAAATAGTCAAAAAATTGATTAGTATTAAAGTAAAAAAAAAAAAAACAAAAAAAAAACAACAATCATTTTTAAAAAGAAAGCTGTAAAATAGTTAGGCTTTAAGATCTGAATGTAATGTGGCTAAGTCAACAATCTGTATTATTTTTTAAAAAATAAGGACAAATTAAAAAATATGTGGATACAAAAAGGATATCTTTATTGAGCCATTGCTAATATGAAGTAACCAAAAGCAAATGTCTAATGATAGCATCAAAGGCTATCATTAATTAATGAAGGCCAAGCTATTGCCAAGGAATTTATTTTGCTAACAATCTTAGTACAAGGGTCATTTCTGCAAATGGATTTATTGCTAGAAAAATATGTTTAGCGGATTCAGAAAAAAACTGTATTGCATTATAAAGTGTCGTGTTTCTGTTTGTGCAGAGATTGATCTGATGCCGAACATCATATCACAAGAAAACACAAGTTCAGAAATAGTTTTTACATCATATTAATTTGTTTGTTTTTATTTTAAGCTTTTAAATTTTAATTCTCATTAAAATAAAATTTACGGCAATTAATTTTATATTCTTAATATTTTCTGTTTAAGTGATTGTTTTATGTAGTAATTTTGGTTTAAGCCCTAGATCCTGAACACATTATTCCTAAATATATGTATTTCAATGTACGCTAGACGATATAATGAGTGAGCTTCTGGAACCAATTAATTTACTGTATTAGAGCTCACTATAATACTACTAATAATCATATTAGTAGCAATGTCACAAGATTTTCTCACATGTGTATTTATATGCTGCCAAAAGCAATTCTCTTCTTTCTATTCTAGAACCATTTACTGTAAACTTGAATAATCAATGGACATTAGAAGGTGTAGTATCCTCATATTAGGTTCTGGCTTTTGCTTTCCTCAATGATTACTAGGATTCAAAGTAGTAACTAATGCACTTATGCAACTAGCAACCATATTTTTTTCCTTTATAGTATGCAAGCTAATATCCTGAAATTTAAAAAAAAAACCATAATTCTCTATTTTTTTATCGTGCCATCTTAAATGCTAACCAATGTATATTTAAATAAAGTAAATAAGAAAATGGTGACAATTATTTACCATAATGCATCAGCAACTCCATATTCTTCAAAATCACTAATTGAATATCTACATATACAATAACTCAAATGGAAATCTGTCTGAAGAGCATGGTGTAGCTTTATATAATTATAACGAAATTTATTGAATTTTTACTATATTCATTTATTAATTTATTTGTATGTTGTACAGGCTTAAACCTGCATTTATATATGTAATATATGCGGGGTTTGAACTCAGACTTTCACACGACCCACCACTGTGAGATGGCACTGAGAGTGGTGGGTCGTGTGAAAGTCTGAGTTCAAACCCTGCATATATTACATATATAAATGGAGGTTTAAACCTGTACAACATATTAATTTATATAAATAGTGTGTAAAAGGTCTGCCCATCCCTCGCATATGTATATATAAATGGATTATTCTCCTGTACATGAGGGGTCAAAATGACTAATATGTCAACATGGGTAGGATGACAACCTTGGCACTATCAAGGGCTTTGAACGTTCCATCATCAGATTTTCAATGAAATGGAAGGCTAAAGAGTTGTGAGTTGGTATAGTTTGAAGCCTGTCCATTAAAGTATAAATATTGGCTATCTTAATATAAAGCTGAGTACTGATTATATATATATATGTGTGAGGATAGTAATCTAGACCAACTGATAATTGCTGGTTTAGCATGAAATACGTATATTGGTGATTATTTATCTTTTCAACATGTGTGTGATCAGGTGGGGCAGCAATACGAGATGGCACTGAGAGTGGTGGGTCGTGTGAAAGTCTGAGTTCGAACCCCACATATAATTTATTTGTAATAAATCTAGGATTAATTATAAGTTTAAATGAATAAAAATAAAATGCATTGTATTTTTTTCCCCCAAATTTAATATTTTTTGTAAATAATGATTTTTTTGGCAAAATTTTTTTTTCGGCAAGTGATTGTTTTTATGATATAATGAAGAGAAAAAAAAGATATTTTTTCCCCATGTGTCATAGCATCAGCCGGAAGTGAACCGGCTAAGCCGGGACCATTGCTTGTAAAGCAGCTGCCCCTTAACAAAATGTAATATTTATTGAAAAGTCATTAAAATTATTATCATTAACATGTCAATATTTTATTTAAAAAAATATTTATCTGTTAAACTGGAAGAAAATAATTTTAATTGTAAACAAAATTAATTAAACCAATTTGAAATTCTGTAATTTTTTTTTTAATTATATGGTCAGTTGCTTATGAGATCATGTGATGTCTAGGTATGACAGTTTCATTTCAGTTAACCAATCATTTGTTTTCTCTATTGCTTTTCCCCCAGAAATATGGTACGGAAATATTTGTTATTATTTAAAAAATATACGATTCATTTTATTTTATTTATATAGCGAATAAACTAAGAAATCATTACTTCATAACATTACTTGTATTGTTATTAAAAAATTATATATATATAAGCTAAATCATAATCAGAAGTCAAAGGACATTTGTATAGCAGTGTAACAGAGTAACATAACAATTCCATTAATTTGAAGAATTGTTTTTTCAGCTAATAATTAATACAAAATCATTTAATTCTTCAATATATTATTTTAACAACTGCATTATATTATACATAATAATATAACAAAATAATACAATTGTTGTCTCATTATTGAAAAAAATATACTTTCTCAATATTTAAATTGTGTAACGTATATCTTTAGCTGGTACTTATATTTATATACGGTTAAAATATTGTATAGAAGAAATATATATGTGCATACATTGTTTCTGCCATTTAATCTGTTTAGCTAAAAAATCTATCTTTCTATTATGAATGGGCCATGGTGAAACTTTTATCCATATTCCTCTATATTTGAAATTTTATTTTTACAATCAAATTTTTTTAAATATCATATATTGATAATCTTAACATTATTGATTACAAATGTAAGCTTTCAAACAATAGGCATTCTAAAAGTCAATATTTTATTTTTGAAAAATGTGAAAATAAGTTTCTAAATTGAGTTTTTATCTCTAACAATGGCTCTTGGCATTATTAGACAATTTATCTATTCAAAAAGTTAGTTAGAATGAAATATTAGATATTTGAATATGATTTTTGAATTTAAAACAAATTTAGGGTTAGTTATCATTAAAATATATATATATATATCTTAAAAGTAAGCATTAAATTTATTGTAATTTAAAATGTTTTAAAAATTTGCCTACTGTTTTGATAAAAGATCAAAAAAAAATCATTGTATTTTACCCAGAAAAACAGCTTCCTGTAACAAACATTTTAAGAGTTTTTTTCCCCATATGTCATGGCATTGGCTGGAAGGCAAACCCGCAACAACCATCTGCAACCAACTGCTTGCTTGCAAGGCAGCTGTGCTGACCTCTCGGCTAACAACGCTTGACTACATTTTAAGAGTTGTCTTTCTAAAAATAAATATTTTAAAATAAAATTTAATTGTAGTCATGTAGTTTTTTGGTTTAAAATGAGTATTAAAAAATATTGCATAAATAACCTTTAATATGTAAACAAATTACTGAAAATTACAATTTTTTTTTATGAATGTAAATTTTTTGTTATACACCTTTGGGTTAAATACTTTGCAAAATATCATTTCTATTGATATTTAAAGAGCCAGATCACATGACATTCATATGCAGTTAGATCTTTTATTTGCCTAAATGGTTCATATAATGTTGATATCTTCAATTTTTTTTCAACTTATAGTTTTAAAATTGTAACTGTGGTAAAATAAAAATGTAAGGTTATAGAGAAGCTTAAAACAACATAGAGAACATATAATGATTACATGTTTATCATAATGTCCAAAATAGCAAACACAGTGTGTTGTTGATACTATGGGCAGGTCACATGGTATTTATGTGCAATTAGATATTGTACCTTGTTTCCCTAAACATAAGACCAAGTCTTATATTACTTTTAGCTGCAAAAGATGTCATAGAGCTTATTTTCAGGGGATATCTTCTTTTCATATACAAAAGTCTATATTTATTCAAGTACAAAAATTTACATTTAATCAAGTACTTCTCTTTACAGAAAGCTGTAAGATACTTACCCTGGGAAGGAAACATTCCATAATTCTTTTGTACTGAACTGCTAGCTTTTCTGTTTTGCACTCATTTTATCTGGGGATCAAAATATTATGTTTAAATTTACCACTAAATCAAGTGTTGTTAATTGAGGACTTATGAGACAGGAGTAATATCAAAAATGATTACAGTTAAGAATGATTTGTCCACATGAAAAAAAAAAAAAAAAATACATACACAAAAATTCAGAAAATGTTTCTGTATTTCATACATGCACATTAAGTACATCCATTACAACACATGGTGTATTGAATTATGAAGATTCATATATGACATAATCATGTCCATTCACTATCAAGTGCACACATTGTAACTATTTTCCAAATTACTTGTAATAGCTTTGTTTGGATATTCTTCTTAAAAACTTTTCTTTAGGAGAAAGATTGATAATTTAATGTAAGCTAAACTTTGATTATTAAAATCACTTTAATTATTTAAAGTCTTCAAGGTGGTAAAATGTTTAAAAAAATCAAATTCATTTTTCTTTTATCTTGAATATTTAAAACCTACTATGATGAAACTCTAAAGCTATATCAAGCATTCTAAATCTAAATATTAATTATAAATCAAACAGTGCCTACAAATATATAAATGGAATTATAAATTGTTTGAGATACTGGCATGTAGTAGATAAAATTTTAAAAGTTTGTTAAATGATTTATAATGTCCAAGATTCGATTGAGAGGAAATTGTTTTTCTTTACTGGTAGAATTATGTTTGTTGAAAATGTTCGATGGGAAAATACATAAATACAATATAATTTATACTACCATTTATATAAAACATTAATGTTAATAGTTTTGTTTATTTGTACATTCATTACTTTATAATTCAACACATCTGTTGTGTTTTAATGGGCAAACAAAAGCCATCTTACTGACTAACAATTTTAACTAGGACTTATATTTGGGGTAGGGCTTGTTTTCTAGTTAGGTTTTATTTGGGGGAAAACATAGTAATTGCATAAAAATCCCACACAATGCTGACATCTTCAGTCTTTTTTAAATGAATAATTATAAAGTTGTAACTGTGGTAAAATAAAACTGTTCACATTAAAGTAACGTTATAGATATGCTTAAAGGAATAAAGAAAACATACTGTTTACAGGACCATCATAATGACCAAAATAGCAAACACAATGTGATGTTGCTGTTATTTAAATTAAAACCATTAAGTTATCTTATAATAATCATTTTGATCAGCATCAAGCTATTGTGATATTGGAATTGATTTTACTATATAATATAATATTAAATGATTTATGCACTTTATCACTGTTTTACAATGCTTTAATTATCACCCTCTTTGACAGTTTTAATTGCCCCAGCAATCTTCTTCAGAACTACAGCATAATATAAATATATGAATATAAATACTATTGGAAAAAATTACATATAATTTATGCAAAGAGCTTTAATATCTCCCTCCTCTCATGAATATCACACAAATAAATAAATTTTAAAAAATTAAATGTTCATTAAAATGCAAGCTTTATTACAATTCTTATTATTACTTTTATTGAATTATTTATCCTAATCCATAGGCATACTTATGAGCCAGTTAGATCATGGGAGTAAGATGATCTTTATTAATAAATTAAAAGACTCAGCTTACTTCAATTAATAAATTTAAAAAAATTCTCAAATACTAGAAATAAAGATTTATTTTTAGTTCTGAAAGAAAATATTTACATTCATTAATATTTTTTACTTGATTAAATATTTTAATATCATATTTATAAGTTTACTATAAATTTATTTTAAGAATAAAAGAGTTTATATTTCCAATTAATTGCAATTTTATATTGTTATTAGACGGTTAATATTATACATATTATAAAAGGATAGTGAGATTTATATTTAGTTTTATTAAATAGATTCCATGTACAATATGTAAATGTCTTGCTTTTACATAAAGTTTGTTACAAACACTAATCATCCATTTAAAATGTTTTCTTTTCCACATATACTTTGTCAACCACATATTTTTTTAAATATAAATTAAACAATTATGTGAATAAAGTCCTATGGACAGAAACATAATTTATATTATAATACTAAGCATTCCTAGCAATAAAGGATTATATCTTGCATTGATAATTGCAGTGTTATTAATAATTTGTTAATATTGTTAGTCTGAAATAATAGCAAAGTTTTGTGGAGGGTATTTCTCTACTACATTATGTGTAAAGAAATATAACTTCTGAGATAATATTTAAAATATACTATATATTTTAAAAATCCTCTCTCATTTAAAAATGTAGTGAACATTATAAAGACCTCATTATCAGGATTAAGTGTAATACATGTTTTTGTACATGACCAGTGTTCTATGTTGTAAAACAATTAAATAAACCCACTTTTCTTTTATCACTCTAACTATACTTATTTTATTTTATTATGTTGGAAAAAGAAAAAAAAATAATTTACAGAAGATTAACACAACATAAACATTATTTTTTAAAACTCATCTGCTTACTTGTATTCAGTAGAAACAGGACATGTATTTGAAAGGGTTAGTATTAAATTGATTCAATACATAAATACAAAAAAAAATAAGAAAACCCCTTATAAATAGTATTAGACTCACATTAAATAATGATTTCAGGTTATAAAAACTGTCTTATTTACAAAGGCTTTAAACCTTAAGAGTGTGTGCATGAAAATGCGAAAGTAGGGACCTCTACAGGTCTTAACCACAAGCTTACACACCTGTAGAGGTTCCTACTTTCACATTTTCATGCACACACTCTTAAGGTTTAAAGCCTTAGTAAATATTACTTACATAATCAATGTGCGTTTAAATAGATTTATAAAAACTGTCTCAATATAAATAGGACTGAGATAATTTCAAACAATCTAATAATAAGAAATATAAAATAAGTTACAAAAAATAAAAAGATTGAGCTTCTATACAATACAAAAGAAACTATTTAAAACTCAAATTTTGGCATTTGAGAAGCTGGAAAAAAGAAGGTAGAAATTAATATTTGTTAGACAAGGATTGAAAAAATATTTATAAAAAATATTTTATAATATTGTAAAAATAGTTTATACGATTAATCAATAGTAAGTTTAGTAATAAATATTCAACTTCAATTTAAAGTTTATACATTAATATTTAGATTGAGTTAGCTATATTTTTTATAATTATAATAATATTAATTACTATAAGAAAAAATAATATTTTATAAAATAGTAAGGACTTACTGCCTTTGACTTGATTGTGATACAAATGTAATATAGTTTTTGATAATGAGATATAATGTTTGATTTGTATTGTTTATATGATAAACTACTTTATATATTTATGCACATTTACAAATATTTTAGTTCTGAAAAAGACTGCTGGTTGCTTGAAATTATCAGTTTGATTAAATATAAAATAAGCATGGTTTTAGTGATAAATGAAAGGAGATTTATTTATTGTTTTATAAATTTATCAATCCATAAAAAAGATGTAATGTGAAAATTAGAATAGACTGTTCTATATTGTCCAGTATATTATTACAATAAAAAATATTTTTATGATAATTGCAATATATGAATGTATTGTAGCTCATGGTGTAATCATATAAATGGGGGGTTCATTATGCTGGTATAATCATCTCGAGTCCAATAATCAATGATACTAAAAGCTATAATAAAAACATTCTAAAACAGATGAAACAACAATATATTATTTAGGATATAATTTTACATATTACATATTTTATCAAAACATTAAAGGCTTTTTGTTACATTAAGATTAACAATGGGGATTATATGACATTTATCTTTGAAAAATTATAACTTCAAGTTTAGTAAAGTTGTACTCACGTACCTATTTTTATCTCATTTTATCAAATATGCACTCACTACTATTTCTAATTAATTCTTTAACCTGAATTCAATTTAAATTTTATTATCAACATTCCTTTTGTTTTGATATGTATTTGTTTAATGTGTTTATGAAATTAAGAATATTGGCAAGTAATAAGTAACTAAGCATTAAAAGATGATATATATAAATAAGAAATAATTTTGTCTTTTAAAATATATATATATATTCATATCCTTAATAGTTTTACTCATTTATGCATGTTTTTGTTTAATATTATAAAAGTGAACAAGGAATAATAAATACAGAAATGTGTTAATATAAATACAAATACACCTTAAATCAAGTATAATGAAACGTTACCTTTTATCCATTTTTTGCTGGTAATATCCTAATATTCAGATTACATTTACGTAAATTTTTTTCATAAATGTTTATTCACTTCTTTGCAAAAAATATTACCCCATAATGTCCTATTAATATGTGAAAGAATACAATAATATTGAATAGTGATAAATTTAAAGTTTTGCCGATTCATACAAGTATTGGTTTTTATATTCTTTTAAAGGATTATAATTTATGAACACTTGCAAATGATTCAATCAAAAATTATATATTTGTCAAGCGTTGATGGCCTAGTGGTTAGCGTGGCTGCTTTCCAAGCAGCTGGCCCGTTCGCTTCCCGGTCAACGCCTTTGGCATAAGAAAAAATTATATATTTGTCCATAGTTTCTATAATTTAAGATTTTTTTTTTTTTACTAATATATGATTTGTGTATTATTGTAGCAGAGACAACATTATTTTAACGTGAGTTTAATTATTTTTTTGAATGAAGAAAAATTTAAACTATGTATAAGTTCTTTTTTCTTTTATGCAATAATAAACAAGCATATTCTTTTGAATCATGTTTTCTGAGGTCAATCCTATTACGCGATTTGATTCCATAATTCTTGTAAGAGAAAATTATTTTATTATGAAATATAAATCGCATTTAATGTATTAGATACTTTAAATAGTATTTAATATTTCACTCTGTTTTTTAATAATGATTTGAAAATTTTCGCTGATATTTTCACTATGTAAGATCCCTGTCATATGAATTCCTAAATCAGACAATAAAAGACGATTCGTTTTTATTTTCTTCGCCAAATGTGTCTTTATTTCACGTATAACAAATATTTACGATTTATATTATTTGTTAAAACAATAATAATTTCAATTTATATTACAAGTAAAGTAAATTTTTGACTAGGTATTAAAATGTCCAATATAAACACCAAGTACTAAATAAATAATTATTAATTCCCCTGTAGTTTTATATATATTGAAAAGTTTTACTTTGTAAAATTGTTTTATCTATCTCCCACTGTGTCTCTTAGATTTCCTTTTAAAATTTAAACTTAAATTAATATTTTATGTAAAGCTAATATTAATCATTCAAAATTATACACGCACACATATGCATACAACCTTCGTTCTACATTACATTTTTCAATGGCAAAAATTGTTATAACTGAAATACAGGCTTATCTTGTATATGTATTAAATGGATTATGTCCTATACCTCAGGGGTCAGATTGACTTTAGGTCAACATGGGTGTGACAAGAATCTCGGCCTCAGGGTGGCCTTTGAGCGTTCCATCATCAGATTTTCAATTGGATGGACGGTTGAAGAGTTGGAGTGTGGAATGAATTAAAGCCTGTCGATTAAAGTATAAAGATTGGCTATTTTAATATATATCTGAGCACTTATTACATATATGTGTAGAGGTGATAATCTGGACCAACTGATGATTGCTGGTTTAGCATGAAATATGTATATTGGTGATTATTTATCTTTTCGACATATATGTGTTCAAGTGTATCAGTGATATGAGATAGAGTGGTGGGTCATGTGAAAGTCTGTGCTCATATACTTTAAAAATTGTTATAATAAAAAAACGCTTATTATAAAATTTTATTAATAAGAAGTAAATCAATAATTATAAAATTCTAATCCTATCATACAAAAACTGTTTTAGGATAATATAGTCTATGGATAATATTATCCCCAATCATGGGAATAATCTACGTTTCTATTAACACAGATATTTATTTATACTTGCACGTGATTAATCATATTATATTAAAATCCGATCTGTACCTATACACATCTATCTAGACTAAAGTTAACTGCTTCAATATAAAATCAATAAGACATCACATGGCCCCAGGTACATCATGCTATTCACTATTAAATGCCTTTTCTCTCACCAGAGTTTTGCTATCTAGTATAAACTTTAATAATCAATAAATAGAAAATGTTAGTTTTTATTAAATTGTCCCATCCAATATTTCCAGACTAGTTTCTAGTTTATAGCTTTCATCAGGAGGAGCTTTTGGTTCTGAGAGTAGTGCACCTGAATCTTTTGGATCCAATGTGCTTTTACCTAGCAGCCATTTTGGTTTTTTTTTACAATCAAGTTATTCCAAATTGAAAAATATGCTAATGTTTTCAAGCTATGGCAAGTTGCCTTTATAGTTATATAGATGTGGAACCAGTTTAGCATCATATATTGTGATGACATTTGCTAACATCATGTTTTTTAACAAGAAATTATTTTTTCTCACTACATTCTTGATGCTTGGTGTAAGTTTTAGTAATTATAAGATGCCATATGGTGATACTTAACCATAAGTTAGAAACAAATCTGGGGATATTAGATAAAAGAACTGAACAGCGATTTAATGAATACTACCATTTGGCATCTATTGATTACTAACGTTTATATTTGGTGGTAAAAATATAATGAGAGAAAAAGAATTTGATGTTACTTCAACATATGTAATGAATGTTTTACATATGTATGCATGTTAATTTTTTTTAAAAATTATGTGAGCTAACTAAGCAATCAATTCATAAACATTATCATAATTGGTAACAGTTATCATTATTTGCCACTATCTTATCACAGTTTATTCTACTATCTCAGTATTTAATATTCATTATAAGAATTTTATATCACTGCTTAAGAAACTAACCCTATTTTATTATCTTGGTGGTCCTAATTAATCTATCAGAATTAAGTAGTAATACCAAAACCAATAGTGAGTATGGATTGTGGATAGTTAATATTCAGGTCCACTTGCTATTCAGTTATCTGAAATTTTTTAGGGAGATAAGAATTTATAATATAGTTTAGAATTATTTTTAGATAGAAAATCTATAGTTATCTAACTACCCCTTTTATTATCAACTAAGGAATTGATATGTTTTGTTTGTTTGTTTGTTTGTTTTGAAAATACAAGCCATATCCATGGCTTTGTTCACATTAGTAGAAAAATACTAAAAGTAAAAGTATAAAAGAATTTAATGTAGAATATAAGAAGGATATATTCTCTCCATTAGAAATTTTTTAATTTATCTCAATTGAATTTTTGATGTATTGAATACTAAATAAAAATTTTCCTCACTAATTCTCTTCATTTCTTTAGCTTTCCCTTTATGTTATCTTTCAATCAATGCCGCCCTGTTTTCATGTTCTAGAAGTATTCTTGTATTAGTATAAAGTTGATAATTAAAATAAATTTATGTATTCCATTTTTAATGTTTCAAATACCAAATAAAATTTTCCATCACTAATTCTCTCCATTTCTCTAGCTGTACTCGTGTCAATAGAAACTTTGACAAATAAAATATATTTATATAATATTAGCATAAAATAATTATCAAAAGCAGTATTGCAAAAAAGATACGTTTTATTAAGTACAATAAACATTAATTTTAAAATAAATTATTTTATATGTTTTACATAATAATTTTTTAAATGGCTATGAAATTTTAACACGATTGTATATGCAAATGAGAAATTAAATGTGTGGTCCAAGCAAAATTTAATTATTTTAAAGTAATTTATGCAATAAAATTTTACCTTGGCTTACCAAAAATTATAATTCTCTCTTTTTCTCTTGTGAGACTTTCAATATGGGACAGAGAAAGGTGAATAACTCCGTGTGTGTAAATTTAAAAAATCAGATATATTAATCTTTAACTTAGGTTTAACGTTTATATCTGTGTTAGAGATAATCTCTAGTTTCAAAAATGATTAGTAATAATCATTAGTGTATTTATCTGAAATGGATGACGTCAAAGTTATGAGTGGAGGGAATTTGACAATGGTAAATGAAAATGTAACAATTTACTCTAGATAAATACTTTGCATATAATAGAGATATATATGAAAAATAGTGACCTGGGCCAACTGATGAGTGCTGGTTCAGCACAAAATGCATCTTGGGGGCATTTGTTTTTTTATTATATCTTTATTTATATGAATTTAAAAAGAATGGGGAAATATGGAGGTGTTTATTATATCTATCAATATTCAGACCATAACATTTTCTAATTATCATTAATCTTTTAATCATTGTTGTCCTCTTTTTTGCATTTTTGTGATGTTATTAGAAAATAGTTGTTATTTCTAACACATTTTTATATTGTAAAAGAATTAAAACCATAAACCAAAATTCCATAGCCTATAAATTTTACCAAAAAAAAAAATATATAAAAAGTGCAAAATTCATCAATATTGATGCAATATTTGTTAAATTATAAAACATCAAACAATCAAACAAACTTTCCCTTTTATATATTAATATAGAATATAGATAAACAAGTAAAAAAGGAACTATATACTTTCAAATACCATTTTTTCATTAGGATTCTATGAAGTAATGAAGCAGACTCTCACGTAATGCATTTTTTAATGCTTTTTATAGATACTATTTAACTTCCTTTTATTAAATTTCATTGTGTGTATAGATGTATATGTTAAATTGTTTTATCTAAAAAGGGTACATTTAAGTTATAATTACTTTCATCCAATGTTGATCAATGCAGGATGAATATCTTTCCATTTTTAATCCAATTTCATCTCTTTTTTTGATAGAGTCTCCAGAAAATTTCTTTATCTTATTTATTCATCTCATACATAATTTTTTTCTAAATCTTTTACATTCTATTGTGAGTGAATTTAAGACATCAACTATCCATTTACACCATATTTTTTTTTAGCAATATATCCAACACAATTCCACTTCAGCTTTGTAATTCTTATAATAACATTAATGATGCCTGATTATTCTCTTACCCATGTATTTCATTTTCAATATCTTTTATAACTTCTAATATATATTGTACCGAGACAAAGTCGGTACAGGTATATACGCACACACACGAGCAATGTAAACACTCTATTTTTTTTTTTCTCTTTTCACTTTCAACTTATGATAAAGAAAAAGGAATAAAGGTAGTTTTCTTTCAATGCGTTATAAAATACATTGTAAAATAAAATGTTAATATTTCTGATTAAATAGTTTAAGGCTTTCATATAATCTACTATAATAATATTCTCTAAAAAAATAAAATATAAAGTATTACTAATATGCCATTTTAAATCTCAATAAGTGATTTCTACTTGTATATGACGCGGGGGTAATTAAAAGGGGTTTGTTTTAGATTATAACTGTAGTGAAAGTTAAAAGCTTATAGAAGTGATTTTGAGATAGATTAAATGCTCGACTTTTAAACTAATGTAAGTTAAATTGTTCTCTTAAAACACGCACACATGTATGCATAAAAGGTGTGAATAAGTATGAATTTTTTCTAACTGAGATTGCAATATGAGATTGCATAAACCTAAGATTGCTTCAAGCATATGGATTGAGTGAACATGGACCCCAATGACAACTCAAAGAATATTGAACTCTGGGTGGAGATTCGATCCTCAGATAATAACCAACCCATATAAATATAAATCGAAATCTACAAAAAAATGCTCTTTTTTACACTCCTAGAACTTTTCACCTTTTTTTTTTTTTTGTGCTATCCGGTTTATCCAATATGATCACTGTGAAATTAACATTTAGAGCATCGATCGTCATGATGGGCTAGGAAACCCTTCAGTGATTGACCGACGCTCCGCCGCCAGAACATCTCTACAGCTATGAATGATCAACAACAGTACCGTCCAAACATAGTGCTCCAATCAGTCTAAGGACGTTGTTCCATTTAATATACAAGAATCGTCCAAACATACTACGCTGAACTTATGTGAAATGAATAACCATGTATTATGGAAACATCATCTATCAGGTTCGAACCCTCACCAAATTAGAAGCAGCAGAAGACTAAGCAAAATCCTAGGTAAACATTTTTTTTTATAATACTTCCATTCTTTCTTTACATAAACTTAAAAAGGCAATCTCATAATTAAATAAATTCGACTTTCGTAAATCAAATATAAAATGATCCGTAATCCCTCATATTTAAATCTTATTATTTTAATCTCAACTTTTCGTAAATAAAAATCTCAGATGCTACATAGTTCCTCATATTTAAATCTTAGGACTTTTCTAGTTCTGAACTTTGACCCTAATTATTATTTTCTTTCGCAGATAAACTATAACACACACCTAATTTCAAGATGTAAAAAAGGAAGGAAATATATTTTATCAGCCATGTTTATTATGCATAATATGTTCTTTTCTGTGCGAGTGCGAGAATGCGCGTATGTGCGTGCAAATAAAGCTATTAATCAATGTTTCATTTTTTTTATATAATCAATAAATTTTTTAATTTAAACAAGTCGAGCATTCCTCAAATCATTTTCTATAATTAAATATATTTTTTTTGAAATTATTATTAAAATTAGCATTTATTCATGCAATTAATTATTTTACTTTTAAATTTGTTTTTCTTATATTTTTTTTTGTTTTTTTATTTCTTTTAAATTTCATTCATAAACATCGTGCCGTAAGTCACGATGTTTACTTATTATGTAGTTAACATAGGTTTAAGAGTTGGGAGGGCCTATTATTAATAAATATAAGTAAATGTCAATAGAGCTAGTATAAATAATTCTATTGGACTGTATGATAAAGGGGGGATGATATTATAAGCGTCTAATTGTTTATTCTAATGATGCCTCAACCGAACATTCGTATTAGTTATAAATAACCAATGATCCCGTCCAATGCTTGGACGGATCTGTTAATCAACCGATCTTCTTATCCATTGGTTAATATTGTGTCATTTGCCAGAATAATAGTCTTGAAGGCAATTCCATCGTGACCCTGAGTGACACCTATTGGTCCATGCTGGGAGTTCGAGCTTATGGGCAGGGATTAGACTTCAAAATCATTTTGATATGACGTAAGGTGATGCGAGAAGTTAAATTGTGAATCAAATCATCATATCTGTTGCCCTCTTGTGTTGATAATAAACAACTATTGATATAAGAAAAAATAAATAAATCTTTACGCTGTATCATGTTTGTTTTGGAGCTCACAATCCCTTTTTAGGAACGGTTTAATAGGGAGCCGGTGCAAAGGAAGAGGGGACGGTATATAAATGGCGCTTCCAAACGTGAGGCTAATATAAATAATGTTTCGGAGAGAAGCAAATCAAGACATTAGCCAAAAGTGGCTGAACCCCGTGAAAGACGCAAAACTGAAAAGGGAGAAAAGAAAAAATCTTTTTTTTTTTTTCACGTAAACGAAAGTTTGGACGAATAGAAAGGGAAGGAAAAGGGAGAAAAGGAAAATAACAAACGGAACAAAATACAGCGATTCACAATATCGCAAATCTTTTAATAAAACACTTGGAGCCGGAGCGAAATAAATAAAAAAAAAAAAACATAGCGGGAGATGGGGGCGCGGACATCAATTAATCACTTCTTATCATAAATAAAGAAGAAAAAATCACGTTCCTTTAAGCATCAACAAAAAGTTGTAACATTTTAAATATAAATAGAGAGAGGAAAGGAAGGGAAGGAAAAAAGGAAAAAAAATTTTTTTCCTTTATTAAATCATAAATGGACAGCAATAACGATAATATGTGGGAAAGTGAAATAGGAAAAATAGTACAAACATTTAAGGGAAAGAGAAATGAGGACCCAAATGAACACATAGAGAGCCTAGAGCGATTATTCGCTTACAAAACACTTAATGAAGAAGGTAAAATAGCCATAGCAGTCAGCCACATACGAGAAGGGGCTCTAGATTGGTGGAAATCGATACAACAAAAACCAAAGACATTTAGGCAGTATGAAGAAATGATAAAGGAGAGCTATTGGGGGAAAGCAAGACAAATGAGAGCCTTACGTGAAATAGAAAATGAGGAATGGAAAACAGGAGAAACGATGGAAGGATTTTTTCGTAGGAGAATGGCACAGCTAAGACAAATAAACTTAGGCGCACCATCTAAGGAATGGTTGATCAGAATAGCACAAAGGGGATTACCCGCATGGGCAAAACGATTTTTGACAGGGATAGATAACATGGACAAGGTAATAAGGTGGTTAGAAGAGATAAAGGATGAAAATGAGGAAGAGGGAGAAAGTCAAATAGCCAATATAGGAAAGATCATAAAGGAAGAGGGAGGAAGTAGAAGTGGACCTCAATGCCCTAAAATAGAGATTAAAATAGGGGAAACGAAAACTCACGCACTACTCGACTCAGGGAGTCAAGTATCAGTTCTGTCACAAGAAACATTCAGCAAACTTACCCAAGAAGAACCAAACCTCAAAACACTACCGCTTAAGATAATGCGCATAACCTTGGCAAATGGGAAAAGGGCCCAAGCAGAAGCAGTACAGGCATGGGTAGACATAAAAATAGCAGGAAACCAGCATAACCAAATCATGCTGGTAATGCAGGGATTAATACACGATGTTATATTAGGATCCGATTTTATAGGAAAATACAAATGTAGCATCGACTACGAAACAGAACAAGCCCGGATCTCAGGAAAGATGGTACCTTTTATAGAACAAAGTCAAACAAAAAACATGGAACAGGCCGTACATAGTATGGAGTTAGAAAAGAAAATGGTAACGAAGGAGATCGGAACAAAGCAAGAGAAAGAAGAGATGGAATTGGGAAATGTCCTTGAGGAATACAAGGACGTATTCTCCGACATACCTGGAGTCATCAGTGGTTACGAACACAGGATAAAGCTCATTCAGGATCAACCGTATCAATCTAGATCATACCCGATCCCCTTTCAATACCGGCCAGAGATAGGCAAACAGATAAATAACATGCTAGAATGGGGAGTAATCTCAAAATGCTCCTCACCATATAACAACCCAATTGTCGTAGCAAAGAAAAAGGATGGTTCGGTACGATTGTGTCTGGACGCGAGGCTCCTCAACAAAATCACGATCGCGGACACAAATGCTCCGCCCCCCATGAGCGAATTAATAAATCGGTTCAATGGGAAAGGTGTTTTTTCTACCCTAGACATGACCAGCAGCTACTGGCAGATTAGCCTACACCCAGATGACCGCCAGTACACGGCATTCCGATATAATGGCATCACCTATCAGTTCAACCGGATACCATTTGGTCTGAAAAATAGCGGAGCAGGCTTGATACAATGCCTTGATAGAGTGCTGTCAGAGGGGGTGAAGGGGTTTTGCACTACGTATGTTGATGACATCATCATTGCATCTGAGGATAATAAAGAGCATATTAAATGCCTTCGAAAATTATTTCAGGAATGTCGAGAGAAAGGAATCAAAATAAACCTGAGAAAAAGCAGGCTCATGACACCCGAGGTGAAGTTTTTAGGGCATATTATCAGTAAAGAGGGGGTATCACCTAATCCTGAAAAAATACAAGCCATACAGGAATTTCCAGAGCCCAAAAAGAAGCGTGACGTCAAGGCTTTCCTCGGACTGTGTAATTTCTTTAAACAATACTATCCAAATTTTTCAGAAGGGATAGAATCACTGCTCAGACTTCTGAGGAAAGAAACACCATGGGCATGGAAAGAAGAACAGGAGGCTAGCTTCCGCTGAATAAAGGAAGGGTTCTTAAGACACGTAGTGTTGGCACACCCAGACTTTGGACGTACATTTTATGTACAAATGGACAGCAGTGGGATAGGAATGGGGGCAATGATGTTTCAAAAGGATAGCAAGGGGCAGAGCAAAGCAATCGCCTTTATAAGTAGACTTTTTACGAAGGCCGAGCAGAACTACACGGTTACAGAGAGAGAGGCCTTGGCCATCGTATGGGCTTTCAAGAAACTGAGGCAATACCTGGTAGGATCAAGAGTGGTGGTCGTGACCGACCACCGAAGCTTAGAGTTTCTGAACAGGAGTTTTCTGACAAATAGCCGCCTAATAAGATGGAGCCTCGCCCTTCAGGAATTTGATTATACGGTAGAATACTGTAAGGGGAGGGACAATATAATAGCAGATACCCTCAGCCGATATCCCATAGGACGAGGCCTTGAGGAAAATGAGGGGCCATACATAGTGACGACACGAGCCCAAAGCAGGGAGCATTATAGCCTTCAGAAAATTAAGGAAGCACAGCAGGAAGATAGAGAGTGTAGACAGGTCATGGATTTTGGCAGGTACCACGCGATACCAAATAGTCGAGGAAATACATTATGGGCCCATCGAAAGAAATGCGTTGTCAGAAATAGACTTCTTCAACGACAAACAAGAAATGGGCAAAATTATCGGGTGATAATACCGAGAGCAATACGACAGAATATTATAGCCCAGGTACATGATGAAAGAGGACATTTCGGGGGCAACAAGACCGCCGGATGGATTGAACAATGGTTCTACTGGCCAAATCTCCACCGGGATGTGACACAAGAAATAAAGAAATGTATGACATGTGCCAAAACAAAGCCAATGAATAGATTGAATGAGGGAGTATCGATACCCATCCTCGTGTATGAGCCAAATGACACACTAGCTATTGATTTCTACGGGCCACTGCCGATGTCAAATGGGAGGAGGTATCTGCTGGTGGCATATGACTTATACTCTAAATTGGTATCAGCTTTTCCGATCAGTCAAGCAAATGCAAAGCAGGCGATTCGAGTTCTGGAAAATCGGCAATTTAGGGAAGTGGGAAAACCAAAAAGAATCTTGTCAGACAATGGAACTCCATTCATATCCAAAGAATGGGCACAGTGGACAAAAAAAAATAATATTAAGCATGCCCTCACGTCTATTCGAAATCCTCAAGCCAATCCATGCAAGCGAGTGATGCAGGAACTGGGTTGACTTTTCAGAATATATGTGCATGGAAACCATAAGGCGTGGGTAAAAGAAACGCCCCAGGTTGTGAGCATGATAAACGAAACCCGGAATGAGTCAACTGGTTTTGAACCCGACTGCCTTCACTTTGGGAGAAGGAGGCCATACCCATATGCCCAAGGACCCTGGCCTCAAAGGGAGAAAATAAATCGGACAAGGGATGCCCAAGAAGCTAAACGGCAACTGCAGAAAATGAGCCAAGTTCGAAAAAAAAGACAGGGAATCGTGGTAGGAATATTCAAGGAAGGAGACAGAGTCATGGTATGGACAAATCCGGTCAGTCGGCCAGAACAGGCCATTTATAAAAAATTTCAACCCTTATATGAGGGACCGTATGTCATAGGACGCGCATACGGGAACAATGCCTTCATATTGTATGAAGGGACCCGGAGGATTGGGACATATAATGCCCGGGCCTTGAAATTAGTAAATGAAGTTCGAACCCCTCACCATGCGGAGGGAAAGCGGGGTCAAAAATAAGGAATTTTATTGTGAAAATTAAAATGCCAAGCCTCGCATTTTAATTTTAGACAGATCGCGGGGATATGTACCGAGACAAAGTCGGTACAGGTATATATGCACACACATGAGCAATGTAAACACTCTTTTTTTTTTCTCTTTTCACTTTCAACTTATGATAAAGAAAAAGGAATAAATGTAGTTTTCTTTCAATGCGTTATAAAATACATTGTAAAATAAAATGTTAATATTTCTGATTAAATAGTTTAAGGATTTCATATAATCTACTATAATAATATTCTCTAAAAAAATAAAATATAAAGTATTACTAATATGCCATTTTAAATCTCAATAAGTGATTTCTACTTGTATATGCTGCGGGGGTAATTAAAAGGGGTTTGTTTTAGATTATAACAGTAGTGAAAGTTAAAAGCTTATAGAAGTGATTTTGAGATAGATTAAATGCTCGACTTTTAAACTAATGTAAGTTAAATTGTTCTCTTAAAACACGCACACATGTATGCATAAAAGGTGTGAATAAGTATGAATTTTTTCTAACTAAGATTGCAATATGAGATTGCATAAACCTAAGATTGCCTCAAGCATATGGATTGAGTGAACATTACGTAGGACACGGACCCCAATGACAACTCAAAGAATATTGAACTCTGGGTGGAGATTCGATCCTCAGATAATAACCAACCCATATAAATATAAATCGAAATCTACAAAAAAAATGCTCTTTTTTACATTCCTAGAACTTGTGAATCACCTTTTTTTTTTTTTGTGCTACCCGGTTTATCCAATATGATCACTGTGAAATTAACATTTAGAGCATCGATCGTCATGATGGGCTAGGAAACCCTTCAGTGATTGACCGACGCTCCGCCGCCAGAACATCTCTACAGCTATGAATGATCAACAACAGTACCGTCCGAACATAGTGCTCCAATCAGTCTAAGGACGTTGTTCCGTTTAATATACAAGAATCATCCAAACATACTACGCTGAACTTATGTGAAATGAATAACCATGTATTATGGAAACATCATCTATCAGGTTCGAACCCTCACCAAATTAGAAGCAGCAGAAGACTAAGCAAAATCCTAGGTAAACATTTTTTTTTATAATACTTCCATTCTTTCTTTACATAAACTTAAAAAGGCAATCTCATAATTAAATAAATTCGACTTTCGTAAATCAAATATAAAATGATCCGTAATCCCTCATATTTAAATCTTATTATTTTAATCTCAACTTTTCATAAATAAAAATCTCAGATGCTACATAGTTCCTCATATTTAAATCTTAGGACTTTTCCAGTTCTGAACTTTGACCCTAATTAGATGTAAAAAAGGAAGGAAATATATTTTATCAGCCATGTTTATTATGCATAATATGTTCTTTTCTGTGCGAGTGCGAGAATGCGCGTATGTGCGTGCAAATAAAGCTATTAATCAATGTTTCATTTTTTTTATATAATCAATAAATTTTTTAATTTAAACAAGTCGAGCATTCCTCAAATCATTTTCTATAATTAAATATATTTTTTTTGAAATTATTATTAAAATTAGCATTTATTCATGCAATTAATTATTTTACTTTTAAATTTGTCTTTCTTATATTTTTTTTTGTTTTTTTATTTCTTTTTAAATTTCATTCATAAACATCGTGCCGTAAGTCACGATGTTTACTTATTTTGTAGTGAACATAGGTTTAAGAGTTGGGAGGGCCTATTATTAATAAATATAAGTAAATGTCAATAGAGCTAGTATAAATAATTCTATTGGACTGTATGATAAAGGGGGGATGATATTATAAGCGTCTAATTGTTTATTCTAATGATGCTTCAACCGAACATTCGTATTAGTTATAAATAACCAATGATCCCGTCCAATGCTTGGACCGATCTGTTAATCAACTGATCTTCTTATCCATTGGTTAATATTGTGTCATTTGCCAGAATAATAGTCTTGAAGGCAATTCCATCGCGACCCTGAGTGACCCCTATTGGTCCATGCTGGGAGTTCGAGCTTATGGGCAGGGATTAGACTTCAAAATCGTTTTGATATGACGTAAGGTGATGCGAGAAGTTAAATTGTGAATCAAATCATCGTATCTGGCGCCCTCTTGTGTTGATAATAAACAACTATTGATATAAGAAAAAATAAATAAATCTTTACGCTGTATCATGTTTGTTTTGGAGCTCACAATCCCTTTTTAGGAACGGTTTAATAGGGAGCCGGTGCAAAGGAAGAGGGGACGGTATAATATATATATATATTATGCAGTGTGATCTAAAATTTCTATATTGATTTTTTTATTAAGTGTCCACAACTTTGTTCCATATGAAAGTGCTAATATAAATTTGTTTATTAAAAATCAATTTTTATCAAAATCATAGATATATTTTATGTTAAATTATTTCACTCAAAATTCATCATGTTTTATTAATAATTTTATTAATATATTTGTAGTTGTTATGTTGTTTTTAATTCATTTCTGTCAATTTTTATTTTCCCATTTTGTGAAAAGCCATCAATGGAGCATTGTTTTAATATTATAGAATTTGTCTTTAGTCCTATTTTTTTCTATCATCTAATAGCTTTGGTATTATTTGCTGAAGTTTTGAATCATGATTTTCTAAAGAATCCCATCATCTTCAAAGTATCAAGATTTAAATAATATCTATTTACTTTTATTTCCTTAATCAGTAAAATGCCTTCTGCAAAGTGGTTGTAAAAAAATTTGGAGATGTGGAGTCATTCTGTCATACAACTTCATCAGTATAATTACAAAGAAATCAAGTCATATGACATATGACCTAATTTAACAAGTTTGTATTACAAATGTTATATGTAGAGCTTATACAAAGCTTAAGAGCTTATTTGTGAGCTCTATATATAACTTCATCAGTATTAATTTTTCTTACGTAAGATAGTGTTGGAGCAAAGAAAAGAGAACACATGTTTATAACATTTAATAAATTTAAAAAAATATGTAATGTTTTATTATTAATTGTAATGTCATCATGTAATCAAATCACTGACAATGCTTTACACTGAATATTTTAAAGAATTTGAATATATATTGATCTATGTTCTAAAGCCTTTAATTGCTACAGAAATGTTTGCATAATCAAATACCTTTTATTAGCTACAAATCCAAAGGACAGTGGCAACTCATGGAACTTTCTATGAATTCTAGTAATGCTTGAATGTGATTTATTTTATTATATCAACTTTTAATTCCAGGTTATTTTTTTCTGAAGTTTTATGCATTATGATTTGCAATGATCTTAATAAAGACATTGTATAGAATTGGTAAGTCTGTGACTTCTAATATCTTCTTTTTCAACTTTCTAAAATATCAATACCATTTGATACATG
Source organism: Epiperipatus broadwayi (assembly GCA_028023455.1). Classification (NCBI taxonomy): domain Eukaryota; kingdom Metazoa; phylum Onychophora; class Udeonychophora; order Euonychophora; family Peripatidae; genus Epiperipatus; species Epiperipatus broadwayi. The sequence goes on from JAQFVV010012832.1 coordinate 300,516, forward strand.
GCTTTGCTATTAATTTTTTTTATTTATAATATTTCCATCATTTTCTGGAGTTTTCTATTATTCCGAGATTTAATTAACATCTTTTAAAATGCAAAATAATTTTAAAAGATGTTGTATTTATAGAGACTATTTTTCGTACAAAAAAGTTTATATTAGATGACTTTTGAAATAATATACTGTTCTGAATCCAATGATATATCTTTTATCTATACATGCATATATTAATAAATATATCATATAAAAATTGAAGTACTGATATTTTAAGTTCAAGTACTTAAATTTTCTCATTAAGATTAATAAAGCAAGCATTTGGATTTGTTATTAAGATTAATGTTAACGCATTACCTATTTGTTTTTTTTAGTTTATACAAGGAATTTTTAATTCATTGATATTTTGTTATAATTATTCAAAAGATAGGAAGAGACTTCATATTTTTTTCCATTGCTGTATTGTAATTCTTTATAAATTTTATCTGTTCATAACATATTGAGAGATTGTGTCTTGACCTTTTTAAATATATATATATATATATAGGTCTTTATTTAAATTTGATTTTCTTAATTTACATTCTTAAATATCATTTTGACTTTAATATCTTTTTTTAAAAACAAATTATATAAATTCAAAATGAGAGATCAGGCTCGTGAATCTGAAGATATTTTTGTAGCTACATGGAGTATGATTTTTTTTGCTTTCATCATTGTAAATACAAGATAGATTGATAAATATGCAATTATGTTTTTTTTTTCTGTCAATGGTATTTAAATTTAAAGGTTTTGTATAGTAATTTTAGTGTCCTATTTTTTTTCTGTTACCACATTAAATACACAACTTTTATTAATATATTTTTATATTCTTTGTTTCTCAGTTCTTTTGTTAAAATATTGAAAAGTTGTAATTATATTTCATAAAGCATACAGGAAGTATATGCATTTACTCAAACTGGTTTTAACCTGTAATGAATGCGTCTTAAAATTTCTAATAGTCAAGCAATATTATTTTGCCTATAGAGGGACTTCACAAACCATGACATAAGATAGTGACTTTTATAAAAATAAGAGCAGCTGTCTTATCTTTAACCTAAATTTCTACTTATTTGGCCAATCTGAAGCATCCTGATTTGAGAGCATGAAGTTGTTCTTCTCTTCACTGTTTAAGTCCACTATTTTCTTTACTAATTAACCATCATGAAATCTTGTGAATTACAGTGACTTAATGTTGTGATCTTAATTATAAAATATAATTACAACTGTACAATAGTTTATAGATTTTCCAGTATTAAGATTGTAACATTAACTTACTGTAAATCATAAGATTTCATGACAATTAATTAGTAAAGAAAATAGTAGACTTAAACAGTGAAGAGAACAACAACTTCATGCTCCCAAATCAGGATGCTTCAGATTGGCCTATATAAGTAGAAATTTAGGTTAAAGATAAGACAGCCAAACCACTCTTATCTTTATAAAAATCATTATCTTATGTCATGGTTTGTGAGGTCCCTCTATTGGCAAAATGATATTGCTTGAGTATTATAAATTTTAAGGCACATTTGTTACAGGTTAAAGCCTATTTAAGTATTTACATATACTTCCTGTGTGCTCTATAAAATATAATTACAACTCCACAATAATTTATTGATTTTTCAGTATTAAGATCACAACATTAACTCACTGTAAATCACAAGATTTTGCAATGGTTAATTAGTAAAAGAAATAGTGGACTTAAACAGTGAAGAGAACAACAACTTCACACTCCCAAATCAGGATGCTTCAGATTGGCCTATATAAGTAGAAATTTAGGTTAAAGATAAGATGGCCGCTCTTTTTTTTTTATAAAAGTTGCTATCTTGTGTCATGGTTTGTGAGGTCCCTCTATTGGCAAAATAATATTGCTTGGCTATTAGAAATTTTAAGGTGCTCTCATTACAGGTTAAAGTTTGTTAAAATATGTAACTAGGTATTTTTATAGCATAATTTATAGTTTGTTTTATTATCATTTAATGTGACCTATTATAATTTTTACTGTAACCAGTTTCTTATCATATATATAAATGAGGTTTCAAAACTATTTTATTTTCTAGTTACTTGTTACTATATAGTTTTTTAGACCTCTTCTATCTCCTTATTATATTAGTCTTATTTTTAGTAATAGACCTTTTTTTTTTACTTTTTATCAAAATGGCTTTTAAGATGTTGATTTATACTCTTAAGACTTTATTTTCTTCTATAGTTTTGTTTTCCAAATTACAATTATATTTACTTATATCATTATTATTTCTTTTTTATACCATTTTTTAGAAATCCAGATATTAAATCCTAAACATATTATTTTAAAGTATTTTCACATTACTCATAGATATTTAGTTTTATCTTTAAAAATAAATTTAATATTGATGTATGTGTTTAGCACAAACAGGTGGGGCCTTTGAATTTTTTTAAAAAACATCATAATGTTAAAATACATATTAATCTAAATAATGAGAAATCATCACCTTAAATTGAAATCAATACTGTATTCTGAATAGATTAATTTCAACACCAGTCTAATTAATCAGAAAATCCAAGTATTGAACACATACACAAACACTTATTTAAATATAAAATCAGAATTTTTAACATTTGTTTTATGATTGCAAGAATGTTACATTTGTAACACGAATGGATAAAATATTTAACTAATTCAATCTATAGAAACAATAAACACTGCAAAGGATAACTTTTAGCCAGTTGAAAAACAATTAAATTGTCAAGCGTTGTTAGCCAAGAAGTCATCGCAGCACCTTGCAAGCAAGTAGTTGTTTGCAGATGGTTGTGGGTTTGCCTCCCGGCCGATGCTATGACATATGAAAAAAAAAAAGAAAAACAATTAAATTAACATATATTTTTACTTGCTTTTTCTTGACTGCTTAATCTGAGTTTTTATAAATAGATCATAAGTTTCATAACTCTTACATTCATTAGGAATTATTGTGTGTCTATCTCAGAAAAAGCATTGTTATTATGAAGCTTTAAAATTGTTGTAAATATTATTGTACGTAATATTAACATAGAGGTTTTGTATAAAGTATATTTTCCCATAATGATTTGATTAATTTTTTAACTGAAAAAAAATCTAATGAATATTTTACTGACTGTGGCCAACACCTAAGAATTTACTCCATTTTTCTGTGACAGAAAGCAATATTCATTGGTTATTAGCTTCCTTCTGGTCTAATTTTTATGGAAAGATTTTTGAATAAATGAAGTAAGATTCTTTGCTTATTTGTAAAATGCATTTTAATTATTTTTATGCAGACATTAGTTTAATATTATTTAAAACAAAAAGAAATACAAATGTAAAATTTAAATTTATTTATTTATCTTATATTTTTAGAAATAGAATTTAATAAGCTTAACTTTAATATAAAGAAAGAAACACCACCTTGTCTATTTTGTCATTATTTATTAGATTTGACATGATGTTAGAATCTTTTCAAATATTGTAGTTATTACAAAGCAAATATCAGATTTTAAAATAGAATTTTATAGCTTTTATTATAAAACCATCTTCATTCATTCACATTAAAAAAAACTTAAAATAAAAAATAATTCATTCTTTTTCAGAAAAATGTTTACCCTAACTTAGTTGTTGATGTTTATGATATTTGTTCTTCTGATCTGATTTACAGGTCAGTTTCTAAATGTTAAAAATGTCAAATGTGATTTTTTAAAATAATATTATTTGTTTATAAAATTAAATTAAAAAAGAAATAAAGCTCAACTTATTAAGTTTTAGTATAAAATAAAGATTTTATATGGAAGAATAGGGTTGAGCATTTCCAAAAATTGTCAACAGGTGGAACAAAAGAAAATGTAAGATTTCAAAAGGGTTAGTATGTTGGGTTTCTTTTTTTTAAAAAAAAAACATGTATAAATTTATATTACATATTAATTTTATATATATATATATCTTATGAAATAAAAAAATAATCATTTTAAAACAAATCTAATACAACTTTTATATATTTTTTGTCTTGAATGGTAAGTTTTCAACAAATTACAAAAAAAAAAAAAAGAGTTTAATATGTAACTTAACTTATACTTAATTATTTTAAAGACTATTATAGAAGTTAAAAAAATATTTATTTCATTATATCAAATTTTAATTAAAAAATAGTGAGACTTATTTGAAAACTGTTTTGTTATAATTGCTGTAATAAAAGGAAAACAAAATATTGATTAAAACTGCAACTACATTTATAAACATTAATACTTGTGAAATATAACGTAAAAGAAAAAAACTTGTGGAAAGATTGTATAACTCAAGAATTATTGAAAATAGTGAAAAAAACAATTTTATTTAAATAATGTTTCAAATCATAATCACTAAGAAATTTATAGTAATCTCAATATATATATAATTTAATAATTAAAATTTACAAAGTTCATCAAATAATTTTGGAAAGTCTTGCATTATAAAGTTTATGATTCATTTGCAAAATCATTTCCTTTGTGTTTATGTTATGTTTCACGTTCGTGCTTATAAAGTATACATTAACATTTCTGATTATATCTGTTACAATTACAAATTTTATTTATGAATGTGTCTGCTGTTTGATTATGGTAATGGTGGTGAAAAACGATCTGTCCAATTGGAGCAAGAGGGTAGCATTTTATAAATATAAACAGCATGTTATGAATTTAAATGTTAATATCAATTTAAAGACAGTAATGTCACATTTGTTTCTATTATTACATTTATAAAATATACTGAGTTTGTTACATAAATATATATGTTTATATATATTTTAATTATTATAAAAAATAGAAAATTATTCAAAATAATTTTAATTAAGTCTAATTTATTATATTAACTGTTTGAAATTATTAAATTTTAATTAGAAAATATTATTTCAACTTACATTCTTAAAAATAATTATAATAACATGAATTAATATAACTCATTACCATTTTGATTAATTAATTTTTTATGAAAAAAAGTGCTAATTATTATTGCCATGACAACTGACATTATACACTAAAATATTAAATGCAAATATTTTTTTTTCAAATTTTGATTCCCTCAAATTTTATTAACAGTATATAGAGTCATATACATAAATCAAATAAAATATCTATTATAGATTAATTATTGTAATAATAAAACAATAAAGTATTAACTGTGATAATAAATATTGCAAGTAATCATTGTAAAATAAAAATGTTTTTAGTTTTTTGCATAACCATTTTCAATTAGAGATATTTTAAATTTGATAAAAGTGAACAAAATTTTTTTTCATTTCTTCCACCATTCCTTAACAAACGAACATTTCTCAATGTCACTGAAATTTATTTAATAGGGTATATGTAAATCAAATAAAATATTCATTATAGATTAATTATTGTAATAATAAAACAATAAAAGATTACTGATGATAATAAATAGTACTAATAAATATCATAAAATGCAGAAGCATTTTTAGTTATTATTTTCAAGTAAACCTTTTAAATTTTGTGGAAGTTCACTTCTTTAAATTTAAAAGGCTTTCATTGAAAATAGTTATGCAAATGACTGAAAATTACTTCTGTTTTATAATAATTATTATTAATATATATTAGAGAAATAAATATATACACTTATATATCTGCATACATAATTAATATTTTTTGTTATAAAATATACTTTACTGAAATTTTTTTCCATCTGTTTTTAACTGAAATACAGACATTATGTACTTGTATCAATATATGTAATATATAAAGTATGTGAGCACAGACTTTCCCACGACCCACCATTTTTCACTCTATCTCATAACACTACTACACTTGAACACATATATGTCAAAAAGATAAATAATCACCAATATATCTATTTCATGCTAAACCAGCAATCATCAGTTGGTCCAGATTATCATCTCTACACATATATGCAATAAATGCTCAGATATATATTAAGATAGCCAATCTTCATACTTTAATGGACAGGTTTCAATCCACTCCACACTCCAACTGTTCAACCATCCATCCAATTGAAAATCTGATGATGGAATGCTCAAAGGCCACCCTGAGGCTGAGATTCTCGCCACACCCATGTTAACCTAAAGTCAATCAGCCTGTCCATTAAAGTATGAAGATTGGCTATTTTAATATGTACGTGAGCACTTATTGCATATATGTGTAGAAATGATAATCTGGACCAACTGATGATTGCTGATTTAGCATGAAATATATATATTGATGATTATTTATCTTTTTGACATATATGTGTTCAAATGTAGCAGTGTTATGAGATAGAGTGGAGGGTGGTGAGTCATGTGAAAGTCAGTGCTCATATACCCTATATATTCCATTTTTTTTATAATTCATATATATTGTTTATAATAACTTCTTTCATATACACTTTATAATGATATATATGTATATTATAAAACCTATTTTATTAATAATGACTTATTATTAGTTGTTATGTGAATGTAAGTAGTTTATTAGCAGCATATTAATGTATTATTAGTCATTGATTTAGATCATCTCAATTCTCTGTAATTATTTAATGTTTCTAAAGGCAAGAGTTTTGATGCTAACCATAAAAGTGTGTATGAATGCTTATGGAAGTTTGACCAAGTAGTAATATTTCCTAGCATGTAATCTTAATACAGCATGAATTTTACAAGAAATCTGCATATTCTTGATTTTATCGTTAACTTTAAATATATTAATTTAAAAGTATTTTAAAAATTCATGTAACTTTGGGGAAAGTGAGTTGATTTTTAAGATACACAGGAGTGTAGAAGAAAGCTTATTATATATATTTTGTTGCTTTGAATAAACATTTTATTATTACCTTATAATCAAACAATAATTCTAGTAAAAATATATATTTACTTTTGTTAGCGAAAGTAGATGTTTGCAAATGTTGTTTTTTTTTTCATTTTTAATTAAATAAAATGAAGTAACTCTATTTCTAAGCTATTTTCTATAAGTGGTTTGTTGAAAGAATGTAATTTCTCTTGTATAATTAATGTGTTTAAATAATTAAGAGTAGTAATTAATCTCAGATCAAGATGCTTCAGATTCACCTATATAATTAGAAAGTTATGTTAAAGACTGCCACTCTTTTCTTTATAAAAGTCTCTATCTTGTGTCATGGTTTGGGAAGTCCCTCTATCGGCAAAATATGCTTGACTATTATGAATTTTAAGGTGCATGGAATTCATTTTAAAGCCTGGTTAAAAAGTATTTAATTAATTAATGTATTTTTAGTTTGCATTAGGTAACATGTTTTAATTTAATAAAATGGAATCCTCAACTTTGATCATTTAATTTGGTTTCATTAAAATCTGTGAAATAATAATAAAATTGCTAGTCATTTATGAGATGATGAGACACTCAAAAACTAGATATAAAGATTGAGCTTAAATTCATATCTTCACCTCTGCCCTAAGCTGCATGTGGAAATGTCTATTATGAATCTTTATTATTGTGATACTTATTGGTGATATTATTGTAGTTTGGTTTTTGCTTTTTCATCACAATGAAGTAATTAAGAAACTGTCTTCATGCTTAGTTTTGTAATGAGGACTGAGATTTAGCCACTGTAAGTTTTACACAATCTTGATTTATTAATATACATTAATCTTAACAGGGATTTAATATCTTTCTTTCTTATCTAGTTTGGATTTTTTTTTATGGGAAGTTGATTTATAGCTCTGAAATCTATCCTGATTTGACAATCTTTCACTATAGAATCAATACTAATTTATTTTTTTCATTTGGGATTTAAACTAGGAGTATCCTATTTTAAACTCTTAATCAATTTTTTAATTCAGATGTTCTTAAAAAAATCATAGCAAAATGCAAATTAAAGTTGATTTGATATATTGACTGCTGTCAAAAGCAGTTGGAAATGGCTGTTCCCAGAAAATGTATTGATTTCAATAAAATAGATATTGATGAACCTAGTAGCATTCTGAATTTTAAAAAAAATCTTCATATGGACAGTGCATGTATTACTGGAAGGCTATTAAACAAACAACTTTTTTGTTAAAAAAATGATCTGCAGTAGAGATTGAACTGAAAAAAAAAAAAACATCATTATATATATATATGTTTAAATATTCATTTTAATTATGTATATATTAATCCTTTACTTGAAACATTGAGCAGGAAAACTATGACATATTGTTTATCATAAATAGGTCATACCAGATAAAGAAAAAACCTATGAAGTTTATTTAAATTTTTTTTAAAATAAAATTCGTGTTTTATACTATAAGTTTCTATAGTAGTATAGATATGAACTAAGTATGTGATCTTCATATAGTTCTTAATTCACAATCTGCTCATATATATTCTAGACAATAATATGCTAAGACCAAATAATGACACTTTATCACTATTTATCATCTCTTCAACATACTTATCTTTTTTATATTTAAAACTACATCATAAATTTTAATGGTCCTGGCTGTGTGGAGAAATATTATAAAGTAATGGAGCTCTTTATAAGATTAAAAATAAAACAAAGATATTCTAATCTTCATTTTAAGGGTGTGTATGTATGTATTTATGCATTAAATTCTTGTTATGGCTGTCTACTAAAAATATTCTTACACAAAATATTTTATATTAAATTTAATTGACTCAACACAATGAAATTTTTAAAAATTATATTTTTTATAAGAGCTTTTTTTTTAAATTTCAATAAAACGACTTTGCTTACATGGTTTTTAAAAGTCTTTAAAATACATTAATTAGTTTTAAAATCGTATAAATAATGCATGTTAATTCCATGTAAAGTGCTGGTAGAAAACCTTGAATCTATTGATATCAAGCTTTCTGAGGCTCTATGGATTTATTTTGACTAAAGCTTCTATGGGACTAAAAGCTGTATGAGTGGATTAAGATTTTGTTCTCCACTAGGGCTAATCTGTGAAGTGAAGCATGATATCTGCAAGGAGAGGTTTTTGGCACAATTTTTAACACCCACTTTAAATTCCCATTTCTGAAGAAAATTCTTTCCTTTAGTAAATATCTTTTAGCTTCTCAAATTCAATGAATTGACAGACGGAAAAAGCGGATGTGTTTTTGGATTTTTTCTTATCGAGTTCATAATCAGAGCAGTTGTATGTAGAATTAAAGTGAGCAGCTTAAAGCCATCAGTAAAAAAACAGTGACGCTTCACCAATATTAGCTGTATACAAATGTAAATACAATTGCAGAAATCGAAAATGTAAGCTGAGTAAAGATTTGATTTTTCAGTCTTTCAGAAAAGGGCTTGTCGGGTTTTACTGATTCTATTTATTCACCACCATATGCAGATTGTTGAAATAGTTAACTTTTTTTTTATTTGTCCAAAGTCTCGTGGATTTCTTTTCTTCATTTTATAGATTTATTTGTGGAATCATGGGAAAAAAGTTGTTTTATCTAGAAGTGTAAAAGTCACCTTAATAATTATTTCTTTCAGATTCCCTCCTCCTAAATATATGTATATTTTAATTAATTATTTGTTAAAATTGGTGCTGTGAAAAATTAGCAAATTCGTAAAAAAATATATAGATTTATATACAAAATTATTTGTGAAACTTTTTACCATGAATGTATTATTACATTTAATACATTTTTTCTTATCATAAATAATCAGCGGAAATAATATATTTATAAATATTAATTTTGATCTTATAAGTTATTTTTAAACTGATGTCTGTCAAAGAATATTAGAATAAGTATTAGTGATCAAACTGAGTTAAGCATTTTATTACTTATAAATTTCTATTTTGAACAATATTTTAATAATTCAATTTGCTTTTAATGAAAGTTAGTGATAAATGGCGGATTCAACAGCTGGTGATTCTTAAATCAAACATCATCTCTTATTGCTTCCGTACTCAAATGTCTCATGACTTCTGTAGCCACAAACATTCAATTCCTTTTTTAAAAAAAATCAGTCTCATAAAGAGAGGTTAATTTTTGCTAAAAAATAAAATTAGAGCAATTTTGTTAATTGAAATGTAAGTTACAAAATAACGTTTTTGTAGAAACTACGTAGAACAACTGATGAGTGCTAGTTCAGCACGAAATTCATCTTGGGGGTCATTTGTCTTTTATTATATTTTTATTTATATGAATTTAAAAAGAATGGGGAAGTGTGGAGGTGTTTATTATATCTATGAAGATATTACATGCGGGACAGAAAAGTGAATAACTCTGTGTGTGTAAATTTAAAAAATCAGATATATTAATCTTTAACTGAGGTTTAAAGTTTATATCTGTGTTAGAGATAATCTCTAGTTTTAAAAATGATTACTAATAATTATTAGTGTATTTATCTGAAATGGATAGCGTCAAAGTTGTGAGTGGAGGGAGTTTGACAATGGTAAATGAAAGTGTAACAGTTTATTAACTTATGCATCAAAGCAATTACTTCATTAGATTTACACTTTCAACTATTAATTTTTTTAAAAAAGCGAATAAACTAACTATTGTTCAACAAACAAACGTAAAAATAAAAAATCTCTAAAAATAATTGAGCACCAAGCTAATTATGAGCAACTTTGGATAACGAAATTGTGAAATAATCCAACTTGAGTAGCAAAATAATTTAGTCATTGTTTTTATTTATATAAATGAATTATTTATTTTGAACACAAGTTATCTAAATCCAAATACATAAATATAGAATTTTTTTAATCATAAAGTAAATTTATATGTATAAAATATGATAACATGAAATAAAATAGTGTGGACCAAATGTAAATAAACCTCTATTGAGTAACTTGTATAAATAGTACTCCAAGAAAATAAACACAAAATAATGTATAAAGCAAAACTTTTTTTTTCTTCATGTGTCAAATCATCGGCCAGGAAGCAAACCCGGGACAAATGCTTGTAAAACAGCTGTGCTGACCACTCGGCCACCAATGCTTGATTAAAGCAAAAACTTTTGCCATAGATGAAATGCACAATTAAAAGAATTTATAAAAAGTAATAAACTATTTTTATAAATAAAGTTATCAATGAACAATTACTTTATCTATTCATTCATAATTTTGAAATGCCAATAAACATCGCATGACCACCACTTCTTATGCTTGTGCATATCTGCTTTAAAACAGGCAAAACTCACTATATGTATTGCCACACACAGCAAGCTAGAGTAATCAATGGATGCCAGAAGGCTTGTCTGGAGATATTGGATGAGTAAACACTAGATGGGGATTTTATGCACAAGCCTTCTGGCATTCATTGATTACTCTAGCTTGCTGTGTGTGGCAATACATATAGTGAGTTTTGCCTGTTTTAATTTTGAAATGCTCAAGGATTTTAATTAAATAGATTTGTTTCAATAAAGGCTTCTATAATATTAAAAAAAGTTATAATTTCTGAAGATTTTAACATCTGATCAGATATTCTCTTGTTATATAAAATTAAGTAATACAAAGAAAATAATATTACTTAATTAATAAAAGCAGGATCCATATGAAAGTTCATTGTAAATAACTATTAAGCACTGCTTTGTTACAGGTATCACATGTTATGTTGTAGATCAAGTACTGTTTATGTTACAAAGAATATTTTTTGTCTCCTATCTATTTTCTATTTTACAATTAGTATTTTTAGTCACTTAGGTTTGCACAATCACATGTCCATCTTTTAATTCCATGCACAACAAATCTGAATCCAGTCTTTTTTTGTTTGTTATATACAAGCCTCTTATAAAATTTTAAAATACAAAACAGGTGCATTGATAACTAATGAAATGGATTCTCTTATGAGATTGAAAATCGCACAAGGCAATAGTGATTATATTTTGAGATGAATTTGAGATTGAAGTTTCATTCTGCAATTTTTTTATGTTTGTGAAACCTTGTTTAAAGATCTTTCTATCTAGTGCAAAATTAAAAAATCTTAGAAAAAATAATCTAAAAAAGATCTATCCCATAATATCTGGTTAGATCATTATGTTTTGTGAATAGCTTATTTAACTAGTAAACATATTTATAATACAATAAAATTTTATTTCATTATTCTGATTATCTTCATTTTTCTGAATATTTTGCCTTTTGTTTTTGATTTTAAAACTGGCTCTGCATAATTTTTTTTTATTTTCAGCATTGTCATCCTTTCACCTGTTGTTTTAGTATAATAATAATTGACAAATTATGATTCTGAGTCAAATTTTCCTACATGGATAGTTTTTTTTAAAATAAAAATTGAAACAATTCTTTTCTCTTTGCTCTCCATCCTTCTTTTGTTTGGCTAAGTGAAGATTTGAATCACTGTTGCCAAGAGTAGTACTTTAATGTTTTAATTTAGGGTAAATATTTCTATGTCTACTTGAAAACAAAAGTTTGATTTCATCCACTGATTTAAACAATTTATATTTGTTATTATTTTATATCTATTATAGTGTAGTATTTATTTTATTTTATCATAAAAATAAATAATTATTATATTTACACTAATATATAATATACCAATACATTTATTAAAACATATTTAAATATATGTAATAAAGTTAGTGTCTCAAGACACACACAAATGTGTAAATGAATAAATAACCAATCATTTATATATAAATTCATAGACAAAACCAACAACCACTTTGCCACTATTCAATATTTCTTTTAAAACTGGGAATCAGCATGGCAACATTTAATATTTAAATTAAAACTGCATGATTTTATTCAATAAAAAAAGTCAAAACTGTTGAAAAATGCATACCTTTTTCTTTTGATTAGAAATACTTATTACTAATTGTAATAACTGCATATAATTATCTTGTATATTTAATAATTAGCTCTATGGATACAGTTTTTGGCAAAGAAGAACAAAATTAATCTTAACCCTCTAGACAAAAACAATTATAATATCGAATAACTAATTTATGGAGATGTTTATCTACTTTGAATAAACTTTAAATCAAATTGATAAAGCAGAATCTCTATATATTCACTGTAATACAGCATTGTAAATAACTTAACTCATTATAAATATATAATATTAAAATGAAACAGCCCTGAATAATAAATAATATTGTGGAGCAATGAAATGTTTAAATGTCATCTATGTTAAATTTAACTGCAGAGCAAAAAAAAGTGAATTCATTTTCAACTGCAGCCTATTGAGATACATATATCATTAAAAAACAATCAGTATTTAAATAATCCCAATATCAATAACAATCAACAATTTCAAACTGTTGTCAAGGCAACCTCCTTTTAACAATAAAGTTGGAATCCCCCCTTTATTAATGGACTAATATTCTTATATAGACACTAAAGATTGCAACTTGACCACAGAATTGAAATTATTAATGCAAAGTTTATATAAACCTCTTTAAACAGATAAATATAACCTATTCTAAATATAGATTAATAAATAGTCAATTATAAATTTCAAATTGCACCCAAAGTATTACTTAACTAATAAATATAGGAAGGATCAAGGCTAAATGGGTTTTTAAATACTCATTAAAAATCCAGTCAACATTTTGACAATCTCAATATCAATGATAATCAACAATTTCAAACTGTTGTCAAGGCAACCTCCTTTTAGTAATAAATGTGGAATCCCACCTTTATTAATGATTTGATATACTTATATAGATACTAAAGATTGCATATTTACTATATATACATAATAATACTTGTGTATTGTAACCCAAACAAACTGTCTAGCAGTCAGACATTACACAAACAGGTACTATAAAACATGGATTTTTAAAACACCAGAGTAGGAGTTTCTTGTAGACAATTCTATAGCTAAATATAATTATTCAAATACAAGATTCTTTTATAATTCAAAATATTTTATATTATTTCTTAAATTATTTTAATCTCAAATATAGGTTCTTTGATAATTTTAAAACATCTTAATCTTAGGTATAAAATATATTTATCTCAAATGTATGTTCTTTTGCAAATTTAAAATATCACATCTTATGTTTAAAATACCTTAATCTCAAATATAAGTTCTTTTACAAGTATAAAATATTTTGATCTCAGGGTTCAAATTCAGAATAAAATGCAATTGGAATTAAATGTTAATAATAATACTTTAACTTCTTAACAAAAAATATGGTGATTATTATTTAAACTAGACATGGAATATTTGACATTTCTTTTAATTTATTTTGGAATCTTAGTATTCTTAAAAAATAGAAATAAAATTACATTAAACAGAGTAGTCAAATACTTAAGTAATATATAATTAGTAACTTGAAAAATATTTCTAAATAATTTACAATTATTTAAATATAAGTATTTCACTTCTACTGACCATAAAATGCAGAAATCTTATATTTTCTTATGAAAATTTGAATAAGCAATAATGTAGAAGGCAGTGCATCTTTTATGCTGCTGACTACATAACAAGTGCATTTGAAATGAAGCAAAAGATATATCATTTATCTTCTAAGAATGCAGTTAGAATAATTAAATAATTATTAAGCAAAAATTATACTACCCTCTTATAATTATTATTTAAAACAAATGAAAGTTCTAAGAATAATTGTTATCTGCAATACATGAAGTTATTGAATAATTTTTGTATTTTTTCCCCTCTGTTTCATATCCATCAAACCATTTGACATACTGAAAAGATAAAGTGATTCAAATGAATTACACTGATATAACTTAGTTATTTTAAAATTTCATTGCAATTTGAAAAAATATCAAATGTTAACAAACAAACAAAGTGATTTTCTAAAATCAATAAAAATTTATAATATATATTAATACTTTTACAAAACCTATAAGCAATTTGTTAAAATTACATCTGTTTTGCATTAAATTAGTTTTATTAATTATCCCAGTGTTTTTATGATATTTTCTGCAAAGCTAATATGTATTTTGCTCAGAATTCTTGCAAGAGAAAATTAGAGAATATTGGGGAAAAAAGCATCTTTTAAATTAATGACTCTATGTTTTCTTATGATGATAATTATGGTGATATATTTTTTCATATTTAGTAATATTTTATTTTATTCTGAAAATAGTTTATGTTTTATAGTGTTTTTAAATATTGAATTCTTTTAAAAAAAATCCTACTTCTACTCAAAGAATAGAAAGTTGTGAAGTAGTTTTATAATTATCTTAGGAAATTTTTTTTATTAAGTAACATTTTGCATGATATAAATTTTATGCATGGGATAACTGCTTGTAAAACAGCTGTTGCTGACCTCTCAACCACCAATGCTTGACAAAGAAGTTCTTTTTTTTAGCAAAAAAAAACCCTCATGGATACTAAGAAAAGAAATGTAGATCTTAAGTGCTGAAACTTTAACAAAGGTTGAACACTTAACTATTTTTTTCATTGAGCACTTTGGAAAATGTATTTGTGTGAATTTCAAGATACCATTGCCATGAAGTAAATTTCAAATATTAAATGGCCTTATGAAACTCATCATAATCATTACAACAATTTTACTGCAAAAACATGAGCTGAAGTTGCATGGCTGAGAAATAATGTAACAAAGCAGTCATTCTTTTTCACAAAAAAGTTGATGCTAGCTATGAAGTGTCAAAACTGATTGCAGAAAAGATCAAATCTTTTACTGATGAAGATTCTTCAAAGAATGTATGTTGAAGGTAGTGGATGTTGTTTGTCCAGAGCTGTAATATGATGAATTAAAGAACTGGCAGGAAATGTCAAAAGTGTCTTAAAGGCATTTTAACAAATCTGGAGTATTATTCCAAAGCTATTGATGTAATCACAGATATGATGGATACTTTCCAACTTGCAATATTTGTGAGGAGTGTAACACTGACATTTAATATTGTGGAAGAATTTGTACAATCGATTCCAATGAATGACACTAGCCCTGGAATAGATCTTTTGGAAGGCATTATAAAATGTATTTCTGAAATAAATCTTGATTTATCAAAGCTTATTGGAGTAACCACAGATGGAGTCTCAGCTATGGTTGGAGAGAAAAAGGGAGTTGTTTCATTGCTTCAAGAACATGTTGGTATTTATTACAAACCAATCAAACTTTACTGCATTGTTTATTAGGATGCATTGTGTGCAAAGTTATTGAATTTTAAAGTATAATGGCAGTGGTCATAAAAACAGTGAATTTTAAACTTTCAAGAAGATTAAATCACTGCCTGTTTCAAGAATTTCTTAAACAAATTGAAGCAGAATATAGCAATTTTTACATATTATTCAAATGTTTGGTGGCTTAGCCAAAGAAAAATGCTGGAAGGAATATATGCATTAAGAGAAGACATTGATATGTTTTTAAAGAGCAAAGACCAAGATATTTCTTCATTTCAGGATCCACAATGGATTGTCAAGTTACCATTTATGGTAGATATCATGACCCACATAAAGAATTTGAATCTTGAGCTTCAAGAAAAGAACAAGCTTATATTTTAAATGTTTGGACAAATTACTGCTTTTGAAAGAAAACTTCAACTGTGGGAATCACAACATCAGACAGGCAACTACTCTCATTTTCCAAATCTCCAAAATCACAAGAAAAATATAATACCAGACATTTTTATGATCTCTATTCAGAATTTGAGAAGCAAGTTTTCATCCCATTTTATGGATTTCTAGCAATATACAAATCAATTTATATTATTTGGTTCTTCTTATGAAGTTGATGTGGAACAAGTGGCAGAAAATATCAGTTGGAGTTACTCAACTTACAATGTGACAAATTTTTTAAATCAAAATTTCGCTTCAAGTCCACCAACTAACTTCTACAAGAAATATGTATTACCAAGTGGAAAGTATAAAAACATCTTGAATAATGCAAAAATAAGGTGTCATTATTTGCAAGTGCATATGCTTGTAAACAACTTTTTCCAAAAATGAAATATTCTAAAAGTCATTTAAGAACAAGGTTGAGTGAAACCACCTGGCTGATGTTTTGCTTCTGGCATCAACAAACATTTCTCCTGATCTGGAGAAGTTAGCAAACAATAAGCAGAATCAAGTGTCACATTAATTAATTTGCCATTTCTAATTGTATTTTGTTATAGTAAGGAATTTGCAATTGTTTTGTTGTGTTTGCAGTAAGTAGTTGTTTTACTGTTATTCCCATAGTAAAATAAGTAACCTGTCAAGCGTTGGTGGCCTAGCGGTTAGCATAGCTGCCTTCCAAGCAGCCGGCCCGGGTTCACTTCTCGGTCAATGCTTTGACATATAAAGAAAAAAAAAGTAACCTTGTTTAAATAAAATTACAATGATTTCCTTATTTCCTTTAAATATCCAGAAGAAGACAGCTTTCTGGACAGATCGATCTACGGTCAAAATGATTTATTTGATAACCTTCCTTCAAGACGTTACATAGCTGTCTGGCCTTCTCTCTCCAAAAGGTTGCCAATCACTGTTCTAATACATTGAAATGCCTTTTTTAAATAAATATTTTTGCAAATCTTCTCTAACACCCCCTTTTTTTTTTTAGTTTTTAATGTAAAACAATTAAAATAACAAATGTAACTCTCAAGGTAAACTTTCAGTAAATAAAGTCTCTGTTTTTTTTTTTTTTAAAAAAAAAACAAAAATAATTTTTTTTACTCCATTGAATAGATTGTACAGACTTAAACCTGCATTTATATATGTAATATATGCGGGATTCGAACTCAGACTTTCACATGACCCACTACTCTCAGTGCCATCTCATATTGCTGACCCACTTGATCTCACACATGTTGAAAAGATAAATAATCACCAAATATATGTATTTCATGCTAAACCAGCAATCATCCGTTGGTCTAGATTACTATCCTCACACTCCATTGAATTTAAATATGTTAGTATTTACATAGATGCATTCAAGCTCAAATAAGTCCAAGTTAAGGCATAATAATGATTATATTATTATTAATAGTAGTAGTAATTAGAGTAACAGATATTGTTTTTGTTAAAGTATTTGTATTAGTATTGATAAAAAACATTACTACCACTAAACACCGATTTATTCTAATATATGAACATATGTTTCAGATTCATTCATATACACATGAATCCCAAATATATTCATGTCTTTAACCATGAAATCTTCTAATTACTATAGTTATTTATTTTATATACTTATTAGATGTAAAAGAAATAAACAATGCCAATAATAAATAAATACCATGTAATATATATATATATACACAAGTACAAATGGATTTTAAATAACAATTGATAAAAATCCAAATCACTAAAATGTAGAATAAAATAAAAATAAGACTCGAGGAAAAAAGATGACATGCTGTAATATTATTGCAAAAATAAGAAAAATAGAATAAATGTGAACATAAAAATAAATGAAATATTTATTTTATTGTTTTTTAAAAATGAAAGTCTTAGAAAAAAAACTGAGCATTTAATAGTATAATATGTAGATCCTTATGTAAAAGGAAAAGCATTTTGAAATGTTTATAATGGTTGTTTATTTTAAACACAAGCACCTACATAATATGTTCACACACATGACAGTTATTTTCAACAATTATTTATTCAATTTACAATATATTTATGTAATGATGATAATAATATATTTATAATGCTATAATTTTAGTGAATTATTGTATAACTTTTAATGACGTCATGTCATTTTTTAAAAACTGTACTATTCTATTTTTGAGTAAGTTTTTTGTACTTTGTTAAAATATGCAAATTATAATAATTACATTAGTAAAAGTAAATTAGTATAATGATTAGTATATTTAAATTTAATTAGAAAACAAAGCTATTATTCGAATAACATGTTTATTATTATTTTCTTTTTTAGTTTTTGAATTTGCAATCATCTAAAATATAATGTTGTTAAAATATTAATGCCGTTTCTTAAACAATTTGCATCTGAAATGCAAAAAAAGTAACGGGCGGTGTTGTGTTTTATATTATTAAATGAAACACTTAATATTGCTGATCTTAATAAAAATAAATTCAATTATAAGTTGATTAAGATGTAATATATTTATATTTGTAATCTCTCTTTTACCAATTTATTTTTATTATAAGTTTACAAACAGAAGTTTTTTTTAACAATCATTATATGTGTGCGTATGTGTTTCCCAATTTAAGAAAAAGTGCAGACATACTTCTTTCAAATTATGTCAAAATCTCGACATGTGTTTCATTTGCTGAAACAAAGAAATTGATTATTTACAAGGAAGGCGATATTGTTTATAAACTTTTATTTGAAATTGCACATTATAAAACATAAACATGGTAGCAAGCTTATGACTTATTACAGAATCTTAACTTTGAAATATTAGTGTTAGTCAATATTAAGTAACTTATATTAACTGTATAATTGGAAAAACTAAATTAGATATTGGTGGAAAAAATATCAGTCAACAACTGTAAATATGCTGCTGATGTCATATATATAGTTACAATATACATTGCCACAAATGAAAGATAATATCATGGTGTCATTTTTTTTTTAAAAAAATAAATCAATTTTGAAATTTAGATAACATCATGTATCAGGAACAATACAGAGACTTTAGACCTCTCAAAGAAGTATGGAGAGATGTGTGTTGGGAGTAACAAGAAGGAATTGAAAACACAATGTATGGGTAAGAGAACAAACAGATGTTACTGACCTCATTGAAAAAATTAAAAGACTGAAGTGGAGTTGGGTTGGACGTATTGTTAGAAGAGATGATAATAGATGGACAATTGAAATTTTAAACTAGATTACAAGAGATTGTAAAAGACACAGAAAGAGACCACATGTGAGATGGATGGATGAAATAAGAAAGTGTGCAGGGGTGATGTGGAGAAGAGAAGCTAAAGATAGGAAAAGATGGATTGAATTTGGAGCTGCAGTAGATTGATAATGGATGATAATGATGATGTATCAGACATTTTATCAGGATCTGTGGATTTGCTATTAGCTAAGCTGATTTTTTTTACAGTCATCTGATCAATTCACATCACATGGGTTTTCATTATTCATTAAATAATAGCTAATAATCAATTAGAAACCTATATTGGTTCACTGTTTGGGTTTTATATAAGCTTCCAAACTGAAAAAAGGAAAACCATAAGCCTGTTTATGATATAAAATAGGCCTACTATTTAGCCATTCCATACATAAATCTCAGATTGTTAGCTTATTTGGAAGATGCTCTAATCACAGCTTTGTAAGAGTTTTACAATAATTCTGTTTGATATCTGGCTTGGGTTTGAACTTTATGCCATTGCATAACATAAAATATTTTTTCATTATTTTGATCGCCATTTTGTCAACGTTTGGCACTGTAAAGTCTTAGTTTGTTTTTATTGCTTAAATCTGTAAAGCTTTTCCAATAAAATTTTAGATCTTAAAATTTGTTTATATTTTTATTAAATAATCTTTACAGCTATTTTTTGTGTTATTTTTAAAAAAGTAATATAAAATGTTTACTTTCCTAATTTAATTAAATTTCATGTTCATTTTTAATTGTAGTTTTGTAAAAGTAGTAGAATTTATTTTTGTTTTATTTAATTACTGATGATTATATCTTTAATGCCTTCATTTTTTTCTTCATGTTTTATTGCTGATGGAAATTGCTTTGTTTGACTTGGTTTAATTAAAAGTTTAGCTTTAAATATGTTAATAAAAAGAAAGCGAGAAATGAAATTTGTTTGTCTTAAGAACAAAGAGAGTTTTAATACTAATATTCACGATTCATTATCCATTCTTTCATTTCTTTTCATATCGTTTAAAGAATTGTTAAATGATTATCATGTGATACTAATTTATTTATTAGATAAGAAAAGGTTGTTTTTTTTTAAAAAAAAAAAAAAGTAAGAAAAGGTGAGATAGAAATCTTGTTGTTTTTATACACATGAAGCATTAATTTATTTGTATATATTATCTTTATATTCCCACCTTTTTAACATATTTGTGATTCATTTTTAATTTCAAAAAACATTGTCTTTCAGTACATATTTTCCAATTTTTTAATGTTGCTTATGTATTTGTAATAGTGAAATATTTTGATATCTATAGTTTTTAATCTAACTTGTAGGACAAAGCTCAAATTTTGTGTGGTATTTTGTAAAAATGGCATACAAGTTTGTGCACTCCAGAAAAACTAGTATTTATTCGAGATGTTGTTTTTAGATCGCGCACTGATAACTGAGGAATTCAATTAATACATTAACGTAATGGCGATCGATAATTCCAAGAAATATTTGCTGATTGCAAATATTTCTAGATAAGAGACCTTGCCTTATTGGACAATGTAATTAATTGCTGCAGTTATCAGAAAGCTATAAGCAGTATTGAGTACAACTCCAGTAGACGTCTGTTCAATTCCAGCAGAGATATCTCGCATCAGTGCTTGTGGTTAATGACCAGCACCCAGTGGAAATGTAGTCCATGGGTGTAGCTGAAAGAGCCCACAGAGATGGGGAGACCACAGTGGAGATATTGAGAGCATCCATTGCAAGAGAATAGCAAATTGCCATCATTGAGAAAGAAGAGATCAACATAGTGAATACAGAGTGTATTCAGTGAATTCGAGCAGGGTATCCATTGCAAGAGAACAGCGTGGGAATTGTGAATTATACTCATTGAGAAAGAAGAGAAGTTAGACATAAAAACTATACATTCAAAATTATAGTGTGAGTATTCATTATCGTGTGTACATAGTGTACTTTTCTAACACAGCTTGGCGGTAATCAGAACTTTGTATAAACTGTAAATTAGTGAGCATCAAACTGTTTTGAGAATTAAACTAACTAGTTTGCAAATTAACTTTTGTGTGCAGCAATTGAAGAAACAATACACTGCATTTTGTATGTAACATCTAATCTTTTTCATTGAAAGGACATATCCACCATAGGATTTTTTTATTAGATCATTTCTTGAACCACTGAACATCACATGATCACCATCTCTTATACTAGCACATAATTGTTATTAAACAAAGAATCCATTGATTACTCTGGTTGGCACAGGGTTGGCATACTGTATGGAGAGTTTTGCCTTGTTTAATATCATTTTTTGAACTTGTTAAGTTATATTGAATTTAAAAACAAATTCAAATATGATAATCTGGACCAATTGATGAATGCTGGTTCAACATGAAATATGTATATTGGTGATTATTTATTTTTCTACATGTGTGTGATCATGTGTATCATTAGTATGAGATAATGTGTATAGTTGAAGGTTTCTTGAAAGTCCGAGTTCAAATCTCATATTTACAATTAAGTTCCAGGTATAAGAATGCCTGTATTTCAAATCTTACTAATTATATAGTAAATTATTATTAAATTAATTTGTGTGCATATGTTTCTGTGTATTTCATTATTATTGGCAAATGTAAATGAATGTGGGCTTTCGATGTCCAAAAGAAAAAGGAAACATACACAAAATCAAAGAACAAAATTTGTGAATAAACTTTGTAATGGCTATGCAAATCAATTCATGAACCATATATACGTTTTTATATATTTATTGCATATTTTAGTGTATTTTTTGACATTTTATCTATGCATAAATACATATGCACACATATATGTATAAAATGTTATCTGAAAAATTATTCTAATGTATTTTTTTTTTTAAATCCTCAAACATGGATGATTAAGATAGGAATCACCGACATATTTTATAGTAAAAATTTACACAGACATGTTATAATAAGTAAAAAAAATGTGCTAAAAACGTAGGTTTTAAATATATATCTTTAAATGAATAATAATTATAATAATAATAATAACAACAACAACAATAATAATATAATAACAGCTCCGCAGTTGTTCAATTGACAACCCAGTTAAAAAGCTCCAGTATTGTTTCCTTAAAAGTCACCTAAAGCTTTCATTTGAGAAGATAAAAATTCTTATCTTTTATTATAAAATTTTGCCTTCAATTGATTCATACCTCATTTATTAAATTTGTTTAAATTTGGTATTCAAAATTCACAAAGTAAGTAATTTGTCTAAAGATAATTTGGTGATTAATATGGTGATTGAGCTGTCACATGACCAGGTGGTTGGTGTCAATTTCATTAACACTGAACTCCAAATTTCAAAGATAATACAAATAAATTCTAATGATCCTAAAAATAGTAGTCAACAGATCTGTAGCAAAAGTAATAATAATCCAATAATTATAAATGATAAAAGTAATATGACAACCACTTCTAAATTCACTAACAGATCAAAAATAATACAAACATATGCTGATGTTACTAAAATTAACCCTAAACTTCTCACTAGAAAAAATAATAATTCAATAGATATTAATAACCAAAGTAACAATATGTCAACTATTCCCAAGTCAGCTCCAAGATATAGAAAAACCACTCCTAGTGACATCAGAGAACTGGATCTCAAGAAGCTCAATGCCCTCCCTTTTACAGTTTGGAACACAGATGCTGTTATGATAACAAATGAAAGGTTCAACAATTTAATCCCAATAGGATTATTTCCAACTTTTAAAAGATTTTGTTCTACTAAGTCCATAATTCTATCTGCCACAGACATAAACATTTCTTTATATAAATATTCTAGGCAATTATTATTTGATGGAATATCCTTACATGGGCTGTGGGGTACCATTGCATGTATTGTTGACCATCCAAATCCAAGGTATTTGATAATCAAGTTCTTTCAGACCATACAGAGAGGCCAATTTCAAACACAAATAAAAACACTTGGAAACTTTGCCTTAATTATGGTGGATTCAAATTGCTACAACTGTATCATAGGCATATTCAAAAACACCTACTTGGGATATACCCTTCAAGATTTCTAATGTATGATGCAACCATTTGGCAGAGTTATGGCTTTTCACCCCATATATTTAAAGAATACCCCTATACCCATCCTTAGTAACACCTATGATTTCAAATTACAACTGCACCATGATATCAATCCAAACATAATTCCAATACAAATCCTTGATCAAGAAGCTAACTTATGTCTATATATCAGAGGATTGAAACTCCAGTGCTGTCACCAGCAGGGTCATTTAACAGTGCAATGCATTAATCTCCAAACTTCACTTTCAGGAACAGCAGCTGATCACCTAAATCCCCAAGTCAACAAAGAACAGTCAATAGCAAATCTTTCCATAATTATATCCATAAATAGCCAAGAGTCTATTCATGGACATACTACCTATCTTATATACTCATCTATGCTCAACCTTACTCCATCACCTATTAATATGACACTTTATGATGCAGATAATAATAATAATAATTGTTCCAACTTAATTGATGTACAAACAACTCCTGACTCAGATAATATTGTTTCCAAACCTTCTTTCAATGCAACAATCAAAGCCAATACTGTCTCACATATGGTTAATACTGCCCCAGAAGCTCTTATTTATAATCATACATAAGAAAATGATCAGACTATTCATAATAAAACCTCAACACATATTATGGAGACAAATTTCACCATGTTTACAACATATACCAGACATCTATCCCTCCTCTCAATATTTCTAATAAAACAAAAAGCCTGAATCGCCCTCCCCCAAAAGACTTAGAAACTTAAAAAAAAAATTTGGTTGACTAGTTGATGCTGGACATGGACTCTGTAAACTGAATGCCCATTATCTGACTCCATAGATCAATCTACATCTACTTCCCATAAATAACAAATACATTCAACCATGATCAGTGTCTGTTAACTATAATACCAGTGCAAAGTTTTAAAGTTCAAAGATACAATAGTTCATTTCTTTACAACCAAATTAAAGAGCTCTAGTTTTTCATGCTCCAAAAATACTCAAAACCTAAGCCTGACCAGAAAACAATATAGAAACAAGCCAGTACACATGTGGATCTCTCAAAAAATTACCACATTACCATAGAAATTGCCAGACCCTTGCCTATTTTACCCAGGAAATCCAGTCACATAAAAATAAACCTGGGTTTGCATTGGTGGATACAGCAGCCCAGAGCATGTAAAATTTATGTAATCTTGTGTAGATCAATAAAACCCACCAACTATAAAAGTTCCAATGGCAATTGAAACAAAAGAAGCACATATGCAGGACACAATATGATCTTATCTATTTTTGAATACTTCCAAAGCAAACTACAAACAAGACTACCATCCACAAGACACCCTAAGCTTTTTGAACCAACAGAAACTCAAAGGCCATTCACTACAAATGACTTCCTAACAATGCTTGCTACTATACCAAACACATGTCATCTAAGATGCTCTGGAATTTTATTATTCATGTTAAAACACCTAAGTCAATATACACCAAAATATTTATGCAACCTAGCCAACCACTTATTGCAGGAAATCCAGAATATAGAGGGAGTTTATCCCATTGCAATTGTTCCCGTCAACAAAAATCAAAAACCACTCTCCCCTTGAGTTACCTCTGACCACTTTTTATGGGATCATTACCAATCAAAATAATTAAAAAAATTATAAAGGAAAAATAAAAACACACATATTGCCACTAGTATTAAATGTTCAATTTGCCAAAAAGAACTCTTCGACAATTCAAGCAGCAGCATTATTCAAAGCAATCTTGGACTCAACAAGGCAGAATAATATAGCACAATAGCAATTCAGTTCAACATTGAGAGAATGTTTGATGGAGTAGACATTCCCATCTTGTTACACATACTAGCAAATACATCTATCCCCAAAACTCAATTTTACATTATATCAAACATTCTACTGAATTGATAAATACACATAACACTCAATGGGAGGAATTCACCACCACTTTACACCTACCCAATCCATATCCCAGGGTTCTTCCCTCACCACACTACTATTTATATTCTATATTAACCCCTTGATTGAAAAAATCCAAAAACATTTACAGGAATACCAATACATGGCACTACTCAATACATAACTTGCTTGGCATATATGGATGGCATCACAGTCTTCTTGTCTTCAAAGAAACAGTTACCCCAATTACAAGACATTTTAAAGAATGTACTGATAAATACAAGTTAAAATTTAACATAGCAAAAACCTCTGCTTGGACTACGTTTATGGGAGTATCACTGTAAACCAACTTTTTTTTAAGGTTTTTCTTTTCATTTGGGAATTATTAGGTTGAGATGTAACATACAAAATAGACTAAGTCATGAGGCACAATGAATTGCAACATCACTATCCAATACATATTGCTCTCTATATTTTAATGTGCAACTCATCAATCAAGTCATCATGACAAAAATAAACTACTACCTACCAATACCTAAATTCTCAAAAATTTTTAAGGCAAAAATCAAAAACATCTGTAACCAACTTTTATGGGCCAAGAAAGTGGTAACTATATCAACAAGAAGACTCAATCAGCCCCTCATTGAAAATGGTCTAGGCCTGCACAATATTGATACCATCTATATCCGAAAATTAATTAACCTTGCAATTTCCATTCTGATTCAATTCCCAAACTTAAATGTCTAGTTAAAATAATTCCAACTCATAAACCACCACCACCCAGTTCATATATATCATTGATCATCCATCAATATACCATAGCAATATACAACCAAAACTCTTACTGGGACATTGACAAGCATACACATGAAGAACAAGAGCTAAATAATAATAATCCAATATTAGGTATTAGCAACAAAAATTTCTCCATAAATACAAGAAACGGGCACTGAAACTTAAGTTTTTTGACTTTATATTAAAAACAAATCTCATTGCATTGCCAACAACATACTTCCTACACCATAAAATAATGTATTTTTCAATTAACCCATTTTGTGGTTTATGCCACTAGGCTGAAGAGACACTCCAACACCTACCTGTTTTCCAATGTACCACATTACAGCAAATTAGAACAATAAGGTGTGCATCATACCATCAACAGAACATTACCATCAATCATATTATCAATGCTTATCAAGGCAAGTCAATACCCAGCATTAGAGCATCCATTTTTGTACTATATGCTTTTTGGTATACAAAGTGTGCCTACTTAATAGGCAATGATACCAGAATGCCCCATCTAATTTTTATAATAAATGGAATCAGATACAAAATAGAGATATGATAATACCAAATCCACATATTTACACAGCCACATGGTCACTCCTCCTCCTACTTCTACTACTGCTGCTGCTACAGCTACACATATTTTGCATAGAATATCCAAGACTTTCAAAACCTAATCCAGCCATTTGGAAAATCAATCTACATTCAACCAATATACCTAAATGACACTCCTACCCCAGTATATGGCAATAGTTTCAATTTTAAAATCAAGTTAAATCAGGCTGTAAACCCAGAAGACATACCCACCCAAATAGTTAATCAAGATGCCATATTAACTATCTATAAAAAAGGACTAAGACCACAATGCTTCACATGCAGACAACATGGATACCTAGCAATTGACTGTGATGCAAGGAAAAACATCAAAAATCAATCAAGCACAGCACAGCATCAAGAAGCAAAAAACATCAAAAAAACAATCAAACACAGTCCAACATCAACCAAGCACAGGACAACACCAAGAAGCAAAACTCTTAATGCAAACAGAAATATCACCTGATAAAGAAGAAAACAGAACCCAAAAAAACACAAACTGACACCAACATCAAAGCATTTTAAATTATCAACATTGGAATTTTGTTTTATTCAAGCAGAAAACCTTTAAAGAATAATGTTTAAAAAAAGATGCCATTAAAGTTACATGCATTATTTATTCATTTACACATTGTTTTGTTAAACAACTAAACACCACATGATCACTATCTCATACTAGCACATAATTGTTATTAAATAAGGCAAAATTCTCCATATAGTAGTGCCACCCTGTAATCAATGTTATTATTTTAATCGTTATATGTCTTATGACAACTTTTTTTTTTAAAAAAAATCGTTTATTTTTTAAATACGTTAATATAAATATTTGCAAATTATTAATATATTGTCACAATATATATATTTAAGCTTTTCTTTTAAAATTTGTCAATAAAAGAGGGGAAAATGTAATTATTGGTATTCTGTCTTATGTAAAGTAATTGTGTATATTTCTCAATATGTTTTGATGTCATGTGTTCATAAAAAATAAATAATGAGAAAATTTGTCTAAAGTTTTGGAGGAAATAAAAAAATGAAAGCAGAATTAAATGTACAATATGGATTTTAAAAAAGTATATTTGGTATAATTAGAAAGAATTAAATGAGAAACGAGATTATAAATTTAGTTTGAAAATAACAAGCAGGCCAAGATGGAAAAACATATGAGAAAAACAAGAAAAGATCCACTGCTTAATGTTATATATATATAATAGCAAAAACATAGAATTTGGAAAACATAATAAGATATTTAAAAAATATATAATCAAAGGGAAACTGTAGGAATAAAATCAAAAGAAGAAAGTGTGGAAGACTATTATTGGCTAAATAAATTAGCCTCGAGATATTTGATTTACAATAGAAATCACTATTAAAAGAGATAGTATAGTTGTCTTGCGTTGTTAGCCGAGAGGTATCGCAGTCGCCATGCAAGCAAGTAGTTGGTTGCAGATGGTTGGGGGTTCGCGTCCCGGCCGATGCTATGACATATGAAAAAAAAAAAGAGATAGTATAAAACATAGCAAACATGATAAGTTACGATGGGAAATGTCCTTGCCAGTTCTTAATGAATGAAATCAATTAAGTACTTCCGTAGAAATAACAAATTATACAGAATAAATAATTTAATGATAAGTTACAAATATTGAAAAACATGAAGACTATTATTTTTATTTTCTAATGTACATTTCAGAAATTTGAAAAAGCACGATAGTCATTAAGGATAGTAAAATAATAACTTGTTATATATTATATCTTGTCCTTTTTTTAAAAAAAAAAAAGTAGATATCGGTGCTTGAAAAATACGAATTAGTGGGAAAAGTTGTATAATGAAGAAGAATGACATTTACTTAAAACAAAAGCAATACTACAAATATATTATTAATATATATAAATATTTAAACCAGAATAAGCCCTGAGTGTAAATATTAGTGACACATTAATTTTTAGTTAAGTCTTGAGGGTTTTTTTTTTCCTCTTTTCTCGAAATTGGACTGTAAAAATGAGAATAATCTACAATCATTTAAGTAGTCTCAAAAGGGTATTATTTTTCTTTTTTAATTAGATTTTAAACCTTTTTTTTTCTCCATTAAAACATTATATTGGCATTTTATTTTAAATAACATCTGCTTTTATCATTTAGATTAATATAATATTTTTAATATAATAAATACAGTTTTATGCACATATGTATACTTACATATATATTTGCATATCCAGAAAGAGTCTGCAGAAAAGAGTGTCCTGATAACCCAAAGAACTTCATTCCTTTTTGAGGTATTAAAAAACCGAGAAGAGCAAATTCCTAAGGTCCATTCCATACTTTTTGTTAGTATAGCTTTTATTAGTATATGATTATTCTTAGTATACAAACATGGATGACTATTGTTCACCAACATACATCATCCAGCAGATTGAGTTTATTGGCTTTCAGAGTTTGATTGCAAAACATCATGGTCTTTTTTCTCAATTGCCTGATAGTTCGTAAGTGAAATATAAGTTGTTTTTTGAAGGCAAAAGGAATGTGTGTATAAATGAATTTTTTTAATAGATAGTTATAATATTAATGAAAAAATAGGAGGCTGTAAAGTTTCCATCCAAGTCAGTAATTGGTAGTTGAAGTCAGAGGGGACTAAGAATTCTCTGATTGTGAACTCAGGCTGGCATATGATGATGATCTTTTATTTAGGTACCTAAAATTGCAGATCATTTTTAAAAGAAAAAAATGGAAAAATTGGAAGAACTGTCTAATATTAAATAGGTTGTTATTGGACTTTGTAAAATCAGAAGAAAATGTGAAGACACAATTGATTTTAAAAATGGGCATGTACTATAGTACAAAGACACTAATATTGGAAAAACAAGCAGAATATGATTGATTATAAATAAAAAGTTGAAGAACAATATTGTGAAGATTGATAGTATATCAAGGAGAGTGGCAAGATTAGTCATTTAACTTATTGGAAGATATCAAATGTAGATAATTCAGATTTATGTTTCAATAAGATATCACTGTAATGAATAATTATAAATATAGGGGATTTGAACTTAGACTTTCAAGCATCCTTCAGCTATCCACACTATCTCATACCACTAATAAACATGATCACACACATGTAGAAAAGATAAATAATTACCAATATATGTATTTTGTGCTGAACCAGCACTCATCAGTTGGTCCAAATTATCATCTCCCACACATATATATATAATCACTGCTCAATTTTATATTAAGATAGAAAACCCTCATACTTTAATGGACAGGCTTCAATCTACTCCAATCTCCAACTCTTCAGCCATCCATACCATTGAAATCTGATCATGGAAAGCTCAAATGCCAATATTATTGATGAATAATTAGAAGATTTTATGTACATGGTACAAATTGCTTTTGACCAAACCAAATAACATTTTAAAATTATAATGTGAGAACTGTGAAAGGTGACAATGCAGTGGAGAAATTTGGTTATCGTAATAAAAATGAGAGAAGACACAGATTTATGTAGTTCACAGAAAAAGGAAAAACTATATTATGAATTCCTTCTTTGAGGATAATGCTAAACATAAATAGACAAGCATCCAAATGAACATGTAAAAGTATTGGATTATATTTTAATTAACAGGAAATATGTATTTCAAGATTGTAATATTTTTTATTCAACACTTTGATTTGTGAGATTAAGGTTCATGTTAACACAATTTTTTTTCCCCATGGGTCTTAGCATTAGCCAGGAAGCAAACCTGCTAACCCAGGACAACTGCTTGTAAAGCAGCTGTCACTGACCTCTCAACCACCAGTGCTTGACATTTTAACACAAATTAGAGACAAACATAATTTAGAAAAACAGTATGTATAACTGATGCTTCTAATTTTCAGAAGCATTCCAATGAGTTTAAATTAGAACTTGCAAATCATGTTAAAATATTAACAGAATTTGAAGATGACCCATATTTGATTGAAATCCATAAAAATATTATTGATAATTTATTAAGTACTGCAAAAAAAATATAGCTGGTTCAAAAAAGCAGCACTTTTCCAGTAAATTTTCTAAAATGAAGAAAAAAAACAATATGAAAATATTTTTTAAATAATTTTATAAGAAAAAGTGAATATCTAGAGTGTTTTCATTTTTTGATCATTTTTTATTAAAAAAAAAAAATAAAAATACAGCAAAATAAAATTGTGAATTGTCAAGTAAAATTATATAAAAGAATAATAGTCTTGAAAGTTTAAAGCAATATCTTAGCACTGATAGAAAACTTATTTCTGTAATAAGAAGAAAAGATGAAACTGTTACTAAAAAGAGAAGTGAAATCATTAAATGTGTGGAGGAGTTCTATAAAGAATTATATAAAAAATAAAGAACAAGAAAACAGAGTATCTGAGACTTATAATTGAATAAGGAAAATCTTCAAGAAATGATGGAATTAGGCTCAATAACTTAAAATAAGCAAATGAAGAAATAGAAAAATTATTGGCAGTGTTATATACTAAATGATAAAAATGAATTAGATGATTGGATAAATGCTGTAATAATAATGATATTTAAGAAGGACAATGAAGAAGATATTAGCAATTACAGAATGATCAGTCTTTTATCATTTTTCTTATACAGTAAACTTTGAATTTTAACCAATCAAAAGAACAAACTAACCTGTCTATATTTTCTCATTTTTATACAAACTTTTTATTAAAATAATTAAACTCTTTTACAGTGAACTTTGGATTTTAACCAAACAAAAAAATAGCGAGAATTACAGATAGATTTAGCATAATGGATCACATCCACATATTGAATTTCCATTATGCTTTGGATTAACATTTGATTCTGTAAATATTTATGTAGTTATTAAAGCATTGGATCATCAAGATATAGACATGGGATATTGTCATATTTTGAAAACTACTTATCAATATGTAATAGCCATGATTAGATTGTATAGTGATACTGAGAAGAATAAAATTGAGAAGGATGTACAACATGGTTACTCTGTATCTCCAAAACTTATTATAGCAATATTGTAAGAAATGTTTTGCAGATTAAAATGGAAATCTAAGGGAGTAAAAGTGAATGGAAATTATTTAAACCATTTAAATTTTACAGATGATTTGTTTGTTTTTGAAAATATGCTTCAAAGCTTCAGGAAATATTGCAAGAATTTTCAGATGAAAGTAAAGAATTAGAACTAAAGATTAGTACCAAAAAGATAAATTCAATAGATAGGAATAAATGCCTATGAAATTTGAAAAGGAAGATTTTTAATAAATGTATGCCACTATTTTTTACTTGTGGATCTGGGGCTTAGATACTTATCAGAAGAGCAATGTAGAGACCAGACCACTCAATGGATTGTATGGTGACATATATTACAAATTATAAAGAAGAGATTGAAAATGAAATACATGGATGAGAAAACAAATACATATTACTAACATCATAGAAACAGTTAAGAGACTAAAGTGGAGATGGGTTGGACATATTACTAGAAAATGTGATAATAGATGAACAGCTGAAGTATTAGACTGGATTCCAAAAAAATAACTTGTGAGATGGATGGATGGAATGTGGATGTTTTCTGGCATGCTGTGGAGAAGTTCGACTAAAAGCCAAAGAAACTAAATTAAACTTGAAGGGGGTCTTTCTTTCTGCAGTGAATTTATAAAGATTCAAAATGATGATGATGGTAAAAAGATGTTTTAATCCCAATACCTTCTGTTGACAGTATAAAATTATTTTTTGGTTATTGTAAGCAATTTTGAATTTAATGTATTTGAATACATATCTCAAGGATTTAGCCATTGTTTCAGGGAGTGTGATCACTATTTCAAGGCTTTGATTTTTTTTCAAGTAAAGGTTTTATGAAATGCTTTGTTTTCGTAAAAGCATTTTGTCATTTTAGTCATCCAAGATCTCCATAACTTTTTTATATAATTAAGGAAAGTCATCTTTGCAGTAATATCTTTAAAAGAGTTTAAGTAATTGTAAAATAAACCTTATTGATGGACTAGGCACATAACTACTTAAGGAATTTGCCAATACTTGTACAGCAACAAAATTGCACATTACTGTAACCCACAGAATTCCACATTTACAATCTGACTTTTGAATCTTATTTTTCATATATATATGCATGTATGATTTAATTCAAATGGTAGTGATGGATTCCAGATCTAAAGTTATCTGGTTTGAAACTCACTCTGCCCTTCCAATGCTCAAATAGCTTCCTGAGCCATGAACTATTAGATTATTTAACACTTGAAAATTATTTATTTTTATTTATCTCAATAAAAAGTAATACTATTATCTTTCTTGAAATTTATTAATCAATTGTAATAATTGAAAATTTTTTAAAATATCGATTATGTACTTTTAGACAGCCTTTCTAAAACTGTATTTATGTTTTTTAAACTCGAATGTGATCTCATTATACTGACTAGGAAAAATGGAAACTTTAAAGAGCAACAAGAATTGCTTATGATTCGAGTAAAACCCAAAGGGAGAGTCTGATAAATAGTGATTTTAGATTAGTGTTCCAGTTTCAAGGCATGTTGTCTAGTCTTAATTACTACCAGTAAAATTTAACTGACCGCATTGGAGAAAGTATGTAGAAAAATGTCTTTCTCTCACTATTTTTCTTCTTAGTTGAGAAGATTGACAAGACCAGATTTATCATTTACGTACCAAATTATTGGCTTTGTAATTGCTTCTAAATTTAGAAACTGTAAACACAGACTCATAAAATTATTTTGTAACACAAATAGAAAATTGTGTCTTTGTTTAGCATTTATATACACATATACCGATTTGGTAAGAACGAAATGTTGTTAGCCGAGAGGTCATCGCAGTCGCCTTGCAAGCAAGTAGTTGGTTGCAAACGGTTGTTGGTTCGCCTCCCGGCCGATGGTATGACATATATATATATAAAATCCATCACTTCGTATAAAATAATTATTAATTTATTTCGTGAAAAATTGAAGAAAAAAAAGTAGAATATTTAATAACTTAGTGTATGTATACTAATACAATTTTAAAAAATAAGGTGACTAATTAAAAGATTATTTCTGTTTATTAAATGAAACGTAATTGCTTAATGGAACAAGCTGGATTTAAAAGTGGTTTTAGTAAGCATTGGATCATTAAAATATGGACTCAGGATATTATCATATTCTGAAGAATATTTATAAAAATGAAACAGCAACAATTAGATTACATAATGTTGCTAGAAAGGTTAACACTGAAATGGGTGTAAGACAGACTGACTCCATATCTCCAAAACTTTTTACAATTGTACTGCAAGAAATATTTATGGATTAAAATGCTAAAGAAATAAAAGTAAATGGATGGAGGTGATTTTGCAGATGTTTCTTTGTTTTTGCGAATAATGCTTCAGAGCTTCTGGAAATGTTGCAAGAGTTATCAGGTGAAAATAGGACTAAAGGTAAACGTTAAAAAGTCTAAAGTCATGTTCAGTGGATTTTCTCAAAAGATGAAAATAAAGATTGATAGTGATGAGTTACAAGAAGTTAACAACTACAAATACATTGACCAGATTATTACTACAGATGGAAACATAATGGATGAAATTAGTCATAGAATTAAAACTTGATTGGAGTGTTTTTGGTAGAAATAACTTGATACTAAAAGGAAATATGCCTATGTATTTGAAAAGGAAGGTTTTTTATAGATGTGTTTTATCAGTTTTTATTTATGGATCTGAGACTTAAACACTTAACAGAAGAACAAAACAGAGACTTCAGACCACTCAAAGAAGTATGGATAGATGCAGGTTAGGAGTAACAATAAGAGATTGAAAACACAATACATGGGTAAGAAAATAAACTGATATTACTGACATCATTGAAAGAATTGAGAGACTGAAGTGGAGTTGGGCTGTACATATCTCTAGAAGAGATGATAATAAATGGACAGTTGAAAACTGAATTCCAAGAGATTGTAAAAGTCCCAGAAAAAGACCATCTATGAGCTGGATGGGTGAAATAATGAAGTTTACAGAGGTGATGTGTTATAAGAGAGGCTAGAAATTGGAGATGGATTGAACTTAGAGTGGATTGATAATGGTTGACACTGATGATGATGAAAATGAAAAGGTCGAAGATAATAAAGTTATATTTTTCAACTATATGAAATTAAATTAAATATATAAATATAGCATATATTTGATGTTTATTATATTCTTAAATTAATTAATTATTCAGTCGTAAATAAAAAACTTAGTTTAGAAATTACCCTAATGCAGCCTTCTAAAATTTGGCTAAAAAGAAATTTCTGGATAGGATTCCAAATTATGTAGTATTAAACAGTAAAAGAAAATAATAATGGCCATCCATCATCTACTAAATGTATTCATCACATATATAAATTTACTGCAGGTTACTCCAGATGCAGCCTGAAGAAATGAATGTGCCCTTATATATGTAAAACACAATTCATTATAAATTAAAAGTTTAACTTTGGTTTATTTTTGTAATATATATTGTAACCTACAAGAGATGTTAGGATAAGGAGAATAATTGTACTGCACATCAGTACTTCAATTACCTGGCAGTGGTATAAATTTAAGAATTAAATGTGATGATTACCCTTATGGTTTATTTTACTTGATAACACTCATTTGAGATAAATATTTAGTGGAAATTGTACTAGAATTAAAAAGTTATCACTAATTTACATATAACTCATGGTTAATTTGTAGTCCTCCCATGAGGACACCACTATTTACTCTGCCAGAGAGACTGATTTTTCATGAGACACCATGATTTCCCAGAATTTTTCCAGTTCACACCTCATGACTTTAACATAGCTCATAGAATATGATTCTTATCATTTGAGTGACAAGACACGCCACATATATATGTATAAACACATATAGAAGGCGTGATAGAATAATAAATTCATCAGAACTATTATAAACCACAACAATATGACAATATACTATATAAAATCATTCACGTATATATATAAATAAAAGAAAATTACTGAACCTCACTCCAGATAGTTCTAGAATAATGAATTAATTAAATATCTATAATTATTTACTATTTAATAAAAATCCAATCTGTTTATGATATACCGGCTTGATGAACTTTTTTTTTTTTTTTTACATGAAAATAAATGTCCTGTCATTTACAAGAAAAGTTATTTAAAGAGTAAGAATATTTACCGAAATAAAGCAAATTCTGAAGAAAAAATTTACCCAAATGATAAAAAATAAGAAGAAGAAGGATACTACATTAAAAAATATATGAGTATATATTAAGGTAATAAAATGATATAAATTTACGAAATTAAATTATGTAGATCCTAAACAGATTAAATAATTAAACAGACACACTTCAATTTTTTAATAAAAGTTATGACATAATCATTTACAGATTTTATTAGTTATACAATTCACAACCTGTCATCAATGCTTTCTATGATTTTTTTCTTTAACTACAACCTGTACGGCTTTTTTTTTTTTTTACATTTTCCTTTGTAATATAGTTCTGCATATCAACAAATAATTGTCTATTGCTTATTGAAAAACAGATTGATTTCCCTATGGAATAAGCTTTTCAAAATGGTTCAACATCTGTGTAGTAAGAATTGTAATTCACATTAAGCTATCAAGTTGGCACCTCTTTCAATTGTATATTTTGAAAACTGTTGCACACCTTAGTTGAGAGACTCTAGACATCTGGGAAAATTAATTACTTTTTGTCTTAAAGATATCTTAAGCTAGAAATTTTGTTTCTAGGCAAGTAATAAGTCTTGCAAAACTTTCTATGTAAATAAGATTATTTGGTAACTTCATTATTATGTCACAACTTCTCCAATGTATCCTACTATGTAATAAAAATATATCTTGGCAAAATGAATTTCTTCATGATCAAAATACCTAAGTAATTTTATATAAATATATTTGTAAAAACAAAAATCTGCAAGGAAATTTATATGAAAGATACTCCATATGTAGTCTGTCTTAACTCTCTAATAAAAAATTTCCATTTCATGAAGATTAACCACTTTGTCCCTACCATCTCGATCCTTTCTGTGCCAAACATTTATGTCTTTCATTTTTTATTTTATATATAACTTTTTTTTTCTATTTCTTTCTTTCATCTTCTATTCTATATATAACCTCTGTTCTTTTTCAATATAATTTCTCTTTTCATTTTTTTCTATCTCCTTTTTTTTTCTTATGTGTCATAGCATCAGCCAGGAAGCAAACCTGCTATCCTGGGACAACTGCTTGAAAAGCAGCTGTCACTGACCTCTCGACCACCAATGCTTGACAATCTCCTTTTCAATGACTTTCATAAAAAATTACATTTAATATTTTAAATATGTTTTTGGTAATTATAGTAGTTTACATAAGTAATTTTATAGAAAATAACTTTGTTATATTAATTTTTTTCATAATTCATAAGTACCATTCTGTATTCTTTATTTTCTCTATTAAGTATTATAATTTTATCTTTCTTATTGCATTGCCAAATCCATATAATATTAATATCATTTATTATTACTTTTACAATGTTTCATATAATTATAATCCATTATTGATGGTTTCGATTGCCCCAACAATCTTTTTCAGAACTATAACAAATACAGTGCAAATATATGAATAGAAATCTACATGATCATATAATTTTAAATATATTCTGTCTTTTAATCAATATTCATATACCTATTTTTATATACTTCTATATATAATTACCTCTTTATATGTATATATTTTAACCTTTTTTATATTTTATATTTATAAATCAATACTTCCTATAATCGCATATATATATTTTATTCTTATTTCATTTATTTTGTTATTATTTTATTATTAATATTTAAACTCTAACATTATGTATTCATTTTTTTATAGTTTATATTATTTTTCATTATATTAACATTCAATATGTATAATTTTCTTTAACCTATAATATTATTTCTTTTTATCATTTTATTACTAATTGTTTTAATCTATTTTTTATTATTTTTTAACTTATTTTATATCTACCTTCTATTTATATTTTTAAAGCTTAACTGTTAACTATTCAAACTTTAAAATTTTCAGTTATACTTAGTAGCTCCCTCTTTCTATTTTTTTATATACTTAAATCTATTGTTATTTTTAATCTTTACTAATATTATTTTTATTTCTTCCTCTTTATTTTTATATAATTAAATCTATTCTTATTTTTAATCCCTATTATTATTATTATTATTATTATTATTATTATTATTATTATTATTATTATTATTATTATTATTATTATTATTATTATTATTATTATTATTATTATTATCATCATCATCATCATCATCATCATTATGTCAAAAAAAATTTCACTGGCAAATTTCTATTTAATACTGTCTTAATATTATTAATATGAATAGTTTTTTTTATTTTCTATCTCTTTTGTTATTTGTAAATTGTATCATTTTTATACAATACTTTCCAAACTCATGCCCTGTTTCTAAGATATGATAGAAATTTGCCAATATAATTTGCATGCATTAGAAACAAAGCATGAGTTTGGAAAAGATTGTATAAAAATTATACAATTTACCATCAAAAAAGTATAGAAAAATAAAAGAAATTAGTCATATTAATAATGTTAAACCAGTATTAAATAGGGATTTTAGGGCTGAAAAAAAATTTGACATAATAATAAATAATAATAATACTATTTTTTTAATATAGATTTAAAATAAAAATAAAGATAATATTAGTAAGAATTAAAAATAAAAATAGATTTAATTATATAAAAATGGCAAGAGGAAGCTACTAAGTATAACTGGCAAATTTAAAAATTGAAATAGTTATCAGTTAAGCTTTGAAAATATAAGTAGAAGGTAGATATAAAATATATTTAAAAAATAATAAAAATAAATTAACATAATTAATAATAAAAAGATAAAAAATAAATAATATTATAGGTTAAAGAAAGTTATATATACTGAATGTTAATATAATGAATAATAATGTAAAATACAAAAATATGAATATGTAAGATAAGAATTAAATATTTAAAAAATAATAATAAAAATAAATGAAATAAAAGTAATATATATATATATATATAGAGAGAGAGAGAGACAGAGAGAGATAATTATAGAAAGTATTGATTGATAAATATAAAATATAAAAAAGGTTAAAATGTATTATATGTAAAAGGGTAATAATTATATATAGATATAAAGATATATCTGGATATATGAATAGTGATTATAAGATAGAATATTTGTATGTATATAAAATGTAAAATTATTTGTTCATGTATATTTGTATTCATGAATTTGTATTGTGCTTATTATAGTTCTGAAGAAGATTGTTGAGTCAATCGAAACTATCAATAGTGAGTGGTAAAAAAGCATTGTAAAAAGTAATAAAGTAAATAATATTAATCTTATAAAATATCATTCAATTTGACTTTAAACTTTTTAATATAAATAAGCATCAAAATGTTTTTTAATTAAATAATTCCTTTTGGACTTAATATCTTCTAATGAATGTTCTGATTTCTCTTTAACTCGTCTCTTTTTCTAGATTTATAAGAGTGATCTGAATTTAAATTTTGGTCTCCTGGATATTATTGTTTTTCACATAACACTGTATCACTTTTTCAACATAGGGATCAAAGAATCATGCAATCTTCAGGATGAACTAACTTCAATAACTAATGAAGCATTTTGTTGTCACCATTAAAGTGTTTTTACAACCACACATGAATGAATCAACTAAGAATGAATTAACACTGCTGGATGAACAAAAGAAAATCAATAAGTCTGTAGAGAAGACATGAACAGCATTTTTAAAGAATTTGGCCAGACTTATAATGCCCCACCAATTCTAAAATGCTATAAGTCACTAAATGGGGCCTTATAATGAACATATTGTTCAAAAAGAAATTCAAAGAAACAAGCCAACCATTCATTCAAAATTTTTTCACTAGAAGTAGTCAGCCATCAACACTTGGTTTACCTTAAAAAAAAAAGCCAAGATCATTAAAGTATTTAAAAGATAGAGATAGCTCCTCAGAATGAGTCATTGGATGATAGTGCTGAATGAATGGACTATAAGAAAGAATGACTTTAAGCTGCATTGTTTTTACATAGATTTAAGTTGCCATTATCTTATATACATATTTTAAGTGCATATCTTTATAATACACAATAGCACAGGTTACATATGCATATATAGTACATTAAGATTTTTTAAAACTATATATAATAGGTTAAGTTGTTTGCTAATGCATTTATGGTATAATTTTTATCCACAGGAAGTTCTTTTGGTTTTTATATACTCTTTTTGCTTTTTTGGTGAGTTTTGGGGAAGATAAATATGTATTTGTCTGGCTATTAAAGGTATTATACTGTGCCTTTTGAATGACTTTTTACTGAAGTTGTCTTGTAATACAGTAATTTGAATGAACAAATATATAGCTTGTATAATTTAGAATAGGATATCACATGATCATCTTTTCTTATGCTTGCTCAAGTTGTTAAAACAGGCAAAACTCTTCATACAGTAGTGCCACTCAGTGCAAGCCAGAGTAATCAATGAATGCAAGAAGGCTTGTGCATAAAATCCCTATCTAGTATCTACTCAATCAATATCAGATCCAAGGCTCCTCACTGATGAAAGCCACAAGCTAGAAACTTGTCTGTGGATATTAGATGAGCAGGCAGTAGATAGGGATTTTATGCACAAACCTTCTGCAATCCACTGATTACTCTGGTTTGCCCTGAGAGACACTCCTGTATGGAGAATTTTGCCTAATTTAGCACAGTGGCAGACTCAGGAGTCGATGACTGTACCTTTCTTTATGAGTGTAAAATAAAAATGATTCCTCAGTTAATTCAAGTGAATAGAATAGTCTCTCACTTAGGTGGTTCAATATTATAATATCATATGATGTTTTAAGCAATTATTCATAGCATTATTTATTTAATTATTTTAATAAATTTGTGTTAAACGATGAATTTTAAAGTGCTTTATCCAAACAGTCATTCAAACTATTTTTAATTAACGTTGCTATTTTATTTATGTTTTAGGATGGGTCTCAAGGTTACATTGATGCCCTAGCTTTACGTTATGCTGGTGAATTAAATACACACTATCATGATGTGTTGGAAAGGCTTGAAGAGTTGCGAAAACGACGTGTCTCTCAGGATCTCGAAAACCTCTCTGTAAGTTTTTTTAAGACATGCATTTATATATATATATATAGTAAAAAATTTAAAGAACAAGATGTTAATTGTTTCATTTTTGAATTTAAACAGAATTTCTACTTTTTTTTTATTCTGATGTTGCTCTAAACTTCAGAGCTCACTGTATTGCAGATTGTAGTTCTAACAAAGAAATAGGAATGATTTGTCTTAAAAGGTCTGATATTACCTAAACAAGATTAAGAGGGATTATTTGATCATAACAGTTTATTGATTAAACATTTGAATCTTCCTTCCTGCAGGAAAATTGATTTAAATTAAGAGTTTTTTTCAATAAAACATATAATTTTGATTAAAATCAGAGTGCTATTTAATAAATATTTTCGTATCTGATATTATTTTTGTTTAAAGGGCAGTATATTCAAATTCTATTTAAGTACATCTATAAATCTTTTTTTTTTTTAAAAAAAAAGATTACCTTTAAGATCTGTGTTATTAAATGCAGTTTTCAATGGTATGATTTTGATTTGATTATTTGAATGGAACTTTTATCCTAAACCTCTCATTTGGCTGCTCAAATAGCATATGAGTTTTGAAGAACTTATTATATGATAATTATTATAACAACATGATTGCTTATTTATTTTAATATTTACCAATTAATATTTTTTTTACCAATTATCCAGTAAAAAAAGAAACTCACAATCTATTTAGAAAGCTAACTGCATTAGTTTAATTAAAGTTTTTGTAATTTTTTTTCTCATGTGTCATAACATCAGCCGGGAAGCGAACCCGCGTACCTGAGACAACTGCTTGTGAAGCAGCTGTCGCTAACCTCTCGACCACCAATGCTTGACAAAGTATTTGTAAATTTCAAGCATTAAACCTAAAAGAAATGTAGCATTTTGAATTTAAATTTTAAAATAATCTGTTTTAAATTTCGAACTGTACTTTAAGTTATTAAATTTGTTTTCATTGAAAAAATGTTTATTATTATTACTATAAATTAAAATAGCTTGGATTTTTTTTTAAAAAAAATGAAAACGTTTAAATGTTAATATATAAACTTATTATTTCTTATATGATTAGCAACAGATCTAATTTGAATTCGGATTGATTGTGAGAAAAAGAGTCAATCGTCGTACTTGCATTTTTAAAGAAATCTTCATGCGAATTTATATTATAATAAATTTAACATTTGTTGTTGATACTTGATAAGCTATATATGTATCATCTATTTGTAATGACACATCAGGATAGATCGCTCTTTTTCCAAAGGCAGATTCAAGTATTATGCAATAAAATATTACAATCAAGTTATAACCCTTAATCATCTCGAAGAGTA
Source organism: Epiperipatus broadwayi (assembly GCA_028023455.1). NCBI lineage: Eukaryota > Metazoa > Onychophora > Udeonychophora > Euonychophora > Peripatidae > Epiperipatus > Epiperipatus broadwayi. The sequence continues at coordinate 342,996 of JAQFVV010012832.1, forward strand.
GTTTGACATGGCTTGTCACTTTATTAACACAATTTAGTCTAACATTTCAATATGTAAATTTATATTATAAAATTTAATAAACTTTTTTACTTCATTAAATGTAGCATAATACTTCCCATTTAATTTAAATATATTGTTAAAATCTTATTTAAGTGAACACTCGCGGTTTTATTTCTGCTATGTTATTATTATTCTTAGAAATGAATGCCTAACAGTTGATAAATAAAAAATAAGATTTGTATAATATTTTTTTATTTTAAAAATTATCAAAAAATATATATTTTCTCATATAATGTATATTTTACCTTTAAATGTGAATATAATTACAATCAATCATTAAGTTATCTATAATCTTAACCTATAGTCAATATAATTTACTTCCTTCTTTTTAAATATTTTCTAATATAATAATATTATCTGAAAAAATAAATTGTATATTTTTAAAATACCTATATATTAATCTGGCGATGAAATTTTAGTTTTCTTTATTTATGACTGCTAAATATTTGATAGTACATTTTATTTAATTAAGTAAACAATTTGAACTTTCAAAGATAAATTGTTGAATATTTTTACAGTATTTTTATATCTACTATATATTCTTTATTAACTTCTAGCTATCACTGACTACTTATGCTTTAAATATAGTCATCTTTTATCACTAAATAAATTGGCAGTAATACATAAAGTGGAGTTGTTATTTACAACTTTGTTAAAAATGATTCTTTAAATCTATGAAAATTAAATTTACGTAATTATTAAATAAAATGTACTATCAAAATATTCGGCAATCATAAATATTCATAAGTAATGAAGATTAAAATTTCACTGCTGGACTAATAAGCCAGTACCAATTTAGTAAAATGAAATTGTGCAATGGAATCAATAAATGAAATATTTATAAATAAGATATTTATTTTATATAGCGTGAAGTTTTTAAACTGTAATAATAATTAGCATTAAGCTAATGCACATGCGCTTTGTGGATTTAACTATAAATGAATACTCTCATTTTTCCAAACACAAGATAAAGTCTTTGTGAAAATATAGAATGAATCTCATTTCCAAATACCTAAGATTTACCCATACTTAAACGTTTGGGTTGAAAGGATAGATGGATTCATTCTATCTTTTTACAAAGACTTTATCTTGTGTTTGGAAAAATGAGAGTATTCATTTATAGTTAAATCCACAAAGCGCATGTGCATTAGCTTAATGCTAATTATTATTAAGAGAAACATTGTAAGTTGGGACCAATGTATTTGAAAGTTATACTGTAATTAATTTCTCATAATATTATTGTAAAAATAATTTCTGTAAAATATATTTTTACATAGATTTTAATTTTATAATTATTGCATGAATAATTAGTTAATAAACTAAAAATGGAATTTATTTATTAATTTCATTATTAATAAACATGGACTGATGTTTAAATGTTTTTTAAATTGGATTGTTTTTGAAACTCCCTGAAGCGCTCGTGTGTTTTAATAATGTTCTCCAGACTTAAAATAAATATTTAATTCTTATAAGACAAAATTGCCTTTAGTGAATAACTTTTAAACTATCTTTTATAGTCAGTACTTTTATGCACTTAATTACTATCCAGTTAAATGAATATAGTATTATTTGTTTACTAATTCCTTAGAATCATTTTCAAAGATTTTTTCAAAATAATAATGCTTATCTCTGATTTTAAATCATAACCTACTTAAGACTCACATAATGATAACTACGTGATTTTATGTTTGTGTTTTTAACAAATATAAAATGACTTTATTAAAAATTCATTGTAAATAGTATATTTTTATATAAGTGCATTAATTACATATAATCGTAAATTACTTTGAAGGAAACTGTATGAAACAAATGAAGATGAATTATGATGAGACAAGTTAAAGGGATGGTTGATTTCAAAATAGATAAGTACTTTATTATCAAAAACAAATAATGGAAGAACAAGTAAAATGGGATTTATTATATATTATAAATAAAAGAATAACATTATGCAGATTGATAATATATTTGATAGACTAGCAAGATTAACTATTCAACATAAATGAAGTTATTAATTGTGAATAAATCATTATTTATAATCCGTTCAAGTTTTCATTATCATTGAAGAACTGAAGATCTTATATAGATGTACAGAATGTATTTGACAATATTTTAAAATTGTCATAGAAATTTTTTTCTTTACTAGAAATAGATAATGATTAAAATTTAGAGTGTTTTAGATAAGTTTGGTTATAGATACAGAAATGAGAGGACACAGACTATGGAATTTTAACAAAAATTATATTAAAAATTTCTTCTTTAGCAAAAATTCTAAGCAAAACAAAAGACATTGAAGCAACCAAATAAAGATATCAGAATCGAATGATATTTTGACAAACAGAGAATATGTATTTCAAGATTGTAATGATCAGATTAAATTCAAGATAGAATATGATAATCAATTCATAAGATATATGATATATGCCAATGCAAAAATGGAAAGACAAAACTATTTAGAAAGATGGTATTAATAATTAATATTTCTAATCATCAGAAATACTCTTACGAATTTAAACAATAGAATTTGAAAATTAATTTGAAATATTAACAAACTTTAAAAATGATTTACTCTTAAGGCAATGAATATATATATATATATATATATATATATATATATATATATATAAAATGAAAATATTTAAAATTGATTTACTTAGAAAAATTGAATATCTGAAATTTTATAAAATGCTATAAAATAATAATTAATGATGTTATAAGAAAATATAATTGTGAAGTGATATGAGAAGCTGTAGAAAAGAATAAAAATGACAAAGTATAAAACAACAACTCAGTTTTAAAAGAAAAGCTGTATCAGCGATAACAATAAAAAGTGGACTATTACTAACATGAAGAATGAGATCATGAAATATATGGAAATATTTTACAAGAATTTTATAGCAATAAAAATTAGTAAACAAACTAGTTCTTGAGAAGATAACATATTTTGAAATTCAAAGAATTTTAAATGAAAATGTGATATACTCAACTAAATTTATGAATAATGAAGAAACTTCAGTAAATGATGAAGCTATTATATATGTTTTAATAGCATGAAGTGAAAAAAGAAAAGAAATTATAACTGTCCAATTAATAAAGATATGTGATAAGAAGAATATAATATTGATATTTAAGAAAGAAGAAGGTTTTAGAAATTATTGACCTGTAATTTTCTGTTAGTTTGTGCACTTCATCTAAACATCCAAAAAAAACTTCAGATTTCAAAATCAACAAGATTTAAAAGTGTTTGAAAAGGAAGGTTGGACACTTAATAGAAGAGCAATACAGAGACTTCAGACTACTCAAAGGAGTATGGAGAGATGCATATTGGGATAACAAGAAGGGATCAAAAACACAATGTATGGGTAAGAGAACAAACAGGTGTTACTGATCTCATTGAAAAAATTAAAAGACTGAAGTGGAGGTGGGCTGGACATATTGTTAGAAGAGATGATAATAGATGGACAATTGAAATTTTAAACTGGATTCCAAGAGATTGTAAAAGACCCAGAAAGAGACCACATGTGAGATGGATGGATGAAATAAGAAAGTGTGCTGGGGTGATGTGGAGAAGAGAAGCTAAAGATAGGAAACGATGGATTGAACTTGGAGAGACCTTTATCCTGCAGTGGACTGATAATGGTTGATGATAATGATAGCACAATATATTGCATAAATGTATAAAGAAATTATAAAAATAAGCAACAAATATGACTTGCCATTATACTTCATATGCAAAGACATTTGATTCTATAAGAATATAGATTTAGAACATTTTCAAAATTTGAAGAATATTTATCATAATGAAACATCATTAATTAGATTAACATGTGCTTCTAAGATGCTTTGGGATGTTGATGTGAATATTCCATCTTTTCAAAAAAAATTTATGGCAATTTTATGGAAAATATTTTGTGGATTAAAATGTAAAACTAAATGAATAAAAATAAATAAATATTATTCAAGTTACTGATTTTATAGATGATATGATTAATTTTGTAAATAATATTTCAGAGATCAAAAATATTACCAGAACTACCAGATAAAAGAAAGAAAATAGGATTATTGTTTAATACTAAGTACACTAAAGTAATGTTCAATGACTTTTTAAAAAAATATAATGAATTAAAAATAGACAAATATAAATATCTTGATTGTATTATTAATGCAGATTAAAATATAATGGATAAAATTATTCATTGAATTAAATTCAAATGGAGTACTTTGGACAGAAATAACTTAGTATTAAAAGAAATATGCATATATGTTTGAATGGATACTTTTTAATAAATGTAATTTATCAGTACCTAGTTATTCCTTGAGAGACTTGAACAATTAATATAAGAACCATAAATAAACTTCAAATCAAAAATGAATGAGGGTAACAAGGAGAAGTTCAAGCCTTCAATATGTATGGGAAATCAAACAAGTATCATTGAACCCAATGAAAAAATTAGGAGGCTAAATTGAAATTGAAATGAGAATATCATGGAAGAAATGATTACAAGTGAATGGTCGAAATATTAACTAGATCCTAAGAGATTATAAAAGATCTAAGAAATAGTTCATGTTTAACATGCATGGATACGATTGAGATAAGCATGTTTTCTGAAATAATGTGGAGATGAGAAGCTAAGCATCAGGAAAACTGGTTTATACTTGCAGAAACCTTTATTCTGCAATGTTTTCAATGTCAATGGTAATCTATAAAGTAATGTAATTCTAGATTTCAAAGAAAATTTTATTTTTAGTTCAAATGTATATGACAAAATTACATAGATAAAACAAACACATTCTTTTGATAATTTACATGAATCTGCATGTGCGTGACATATATTGTCCAACTTGGAATATTCTTATATTCTCTACTTTGATAGTGCTAAAGTTTGATATTTGATCTATGAGTGATCATGTCACCACAAAAGTAACTGATAAGAGTTCTGAAGAAGATTGTTGGGACAATCGAAACTGTAAACTGTAAAGGAGAGTGGTAAATAAAGCATTGTGTAACAGTAGTAAAGGGCATGGATGATTTAGTATTATATAATAATCCCCTTAACCTTTAATCTTATTTGTTTTATTGTAAAAAAGAATTTGGGTGGCATATTATTATTCTTGTTCATATATGTGTATTTGGTGAGTAAAGTATAATGTGTCAGCATGACTTCTAAGGAAAAGACCCTGAACAAAAAATATTCACAAGAAATTGGATGGAAGTACTAGGATTTATGTATATTAATGATATTAAAGAATATATATATATATATATAATCAAAATCTTGTTAATTATAGAACAGATGAGATTGAATTTCAATGTCTCTGTAATAAAAGCAAACATATTGCTTATATATCTTCCATTTTTCATGAAATGTAAAGTATACAATGTCCACACATTTATTTTAAGCAAAAAGTATTTTGGTTCCATTTTCCGTTCTATTTTCTAGAATCTAAACTTTTTAAGCAGTTGTCTATTGTTAACATTAAGCATTGGTATAATCAATTTGGCAGACGAATTTGAGTTTAGGTAATTTTTGAATGATCCATTATATAAATTTTTGTTTGTGAGGTATAAATATTAAGTCTTTAATCTCTATTAGAGATCTCTGTAACACTTTTAAGAAAGCCTTATTCAGTGATAGCCATTCTATTGCAGTATTTTTAAGTACTTTGTTAATAAGGAAAAGATTTAAAAGAGTCATAAAAGAAGGTTCATAGTTTTGTGAATTTTAAAAAAAAAATTGAACTGAATGAAGACAAAGAACATTAAATAGGGTTGGCATTTTCAGGTTCTTTAATGATATCATAATGATTGTTGTCCTCACAATAATTTTCTGCATTGTAAATATAACAATGAAGTGAATGATTTGGTAAATTTTACTATGGATAAATAATAAATAACTTTTGTAATAATCAGATTATTAATGATTTATAATTTAAAATATAATCTTCAATACTTTCTCTTCCTCTTTCCTTCTTTATTTTTGCTTTTTTTATATAATATATAATAACAACATTTTACTCTTCTTACACTTTAAAGCAAAATATATTTATTTATTCTTTATAGTTTCGACTGTTTCTAGCAGTCTTCATCAGATCTTATTCTCCACTTTTTCTGTAAAAAATAAATAAATATATTTTGCTTTAAAGTGTAAGAAGAATGAAATGTTTTTATTATATGTTAATTTAAAATATAATGAGAGATATGATTAGAAATTAGAGGTATTTATTTTTTTTGGGTGGTGCTTTCAATTTATTTTCTATTAATTTTCACATGGATGAACAGTTCATGTGGAATAGAAAATCCAAGAACTTGTCTGAGTGTCCTTGAAGAATTTGTTCCTAGCAATGATGATCTCTATCTATCTATCTATCTATCTATCTATCTATCTATCTATCTATCTATCTATCTATCTATCTATCTATCTATCTATCTATCTATCTATCTATCTATCTATCTATCTATCTATCTATCTATCTATCTATCTATCTATCTATCTATCTATCTATCTATCTATCTATCTATCTATTCTCTATCTATCTATCTATCTATCTATCTATCTATCTATCTATCTATCTATCTATCTATCTATCTATCTATCTATCTATCTATATCTATCTATCTTCTATCTATCTATCTATCTATCTATCTATCTATCTATCTATCTATCTATCTATCTATCTATCTATCTATCTATCTATCTATCTTCTATCTATCTATCTATCTATCATCTATCTATATCTATCTATCTTCTCTATCTATCTATCTATCTATCTATCTATCTATCTATCTATCTATCTATCTATCTATCTATCTATCTATCTATCTATCTATCTATCTATCTATCTATCTATCTATCTATCTATCTATCTATCTATCTATCTATCTATCTATCTATCTATCCTATCTATCTATCTATCTATCTATCTATCTATCATCTATCTATCTATCTATCTATCTATCTATCTATCTATCTTCTATCTATCTATCCTATCTATCTATCTATCTATCTATCTATCTATCTATCTATCTATCTACATCTATCTATCTATCTATCTATCTATCTATCTATCTATCTATCTATCTATCTATCTATCTATCTATCTATCTATCTATCTATCTATCTATCTATCTATCTATCTATCTATCTATCTATCTATCTATCTATCTATCTATATATATATATATATATATATATATATATATATATATTGATCATGTACATCTTTTATTCATCTTGAAATCAAAATTATTTTTTTTATATATTCTTTTAATAAGTTAAGTAAAGTAGGTATTTATTTTGGTACTTACATATTATATCTTTGGGGAAGTATGCCAGACTTTTTTTTTAATTTTCCATTTTCAGGGGTGTCGAATAAATCTTGAAAACAATATGATTGACTACAAGCTGTCGTATTAAATATTTCCTTTTATTTATTTTTTCTTTAATATTATTATAAAAATATAACAAATCATATACAATTGATTGTAATTAAAATAAATTTAATATAACTTGAAGTAAACTTGTAACAGTTGCAATAAAGCATTTGCCACTCTCTCTCTGCACAAACCACCAAACATCCACTCCTGTGGAAGTATTCTCCCTTGCTGATTAGTATCCTGTAATTTTGAAAATTCTCTACTACATATTCATCTATCAGTGGAAGAATCCACATTTTAATCCTTTTGGCAAAGTGACTCCCCCCCCCAAAAAAAAAGATGCTCAATGACAATCTTATGCTTAAACTTTAAAGAAATCACAACATTGGTAATATGTTAACGCCTGTACGTTATAATAGATGTAAGAAAAAAATTAATAATCTTGTGAATGGAATTACAAGAGGTTTATTTAATATATATGGTATATGAGCACAGACTTTCACACAACCCACCATTCTCCACACTATCTCATAACACTGATACACTTAAACACATATATATTGAAAAGAACTATAATCACCAATATCCGTATTTCATGCTAAACCAGCATCATCAGTTGGTCTAGATTACCATCTCTACACATATATGCTATAAGTGTTCAGATATATATTAAGATAGCCAATCCTCATACTTTAATGGACAGGCTTCAATCTACTCCATACTCCAACTCTTCAACAGTTTATCCAATTGAAATGGATTATGTCATGTACATGAGGGGTCACATTGACCTTAGTTCAACATGGGTGTGACAAGAATCTCAGCCTCAGAGTGGCCTTTAAGCAATATCGGCCTCAGGATGGCCTTTGAGCATTCTATCATCAGATTTTCAATTGGATGGACTGTTGAACAGTTGGGAGTGTGGAGTGGATTGAAGCCTGTCCATTAAAGTATGAGGATTGGCTATCTTAATATATATCTGAGCACTTATAGCATATATGTGTAGATATGATAATCTGGACCAACTGATGATTACTGGTTTAGCATGAAATATGTATATCGGTGATTATTTATCTTTTCGGCATATATGTGTTGGAAGTGTATCCAGTGTTATGAGATAGAGTGGAGGGTTGTGTGAAAGTCTGTGCTCATATACTCTATATCAGGGATCCCCAACTTTTTTGCACTTAAGAGCACATTCTATAATACTGGCCAGATGGTGGGCACCATTCATTTTTTCAATGTAAATTTATAGTTGGATATTGTTAATAATACACATAATGTACAAAAAAATATTTATTTCAAAATTAAATAAAATTTTAATATATAATTAACGTTTATATTTTTACGCTGTAAAAGTATAGTATGCCCTACAATTTGATTACAATATAATACAATAATTTATAAAAAAAAATTAAAAATTAAATTTATTTGTATCAGATAAATAACTTTTATCATGTTCGGATAGCGGCGGGCACACATAAAATTGTCTGTGGACACCATGGTGCCTGCGGGCATAGGGTTGGGGACCTCTGCTCTATATATTACATATATGGATACAGTTATATAATAAGCCTGTGTGTTTCAGAGGTTTATTTATATTTTTTACACTTAGCAGGAATTTATAATTGATTTATTAATATTTGTTAAGCTTAACATATATTTGATAAAATAATTTTGAGGAAAAAACATAAACATATACTTGGATGCCCTGAAAATGGATAATTAAAAAAAAAGCCTGGCAAGCTCGTATGTAAGCACTCTAATTTTTTTATTATTAAGAATATTATTATATCATCTAAAGTATACTATAGGCTATTGCTTTAATAAGTCAATTAATGTATATTGTACAGAATAATGCATTTAGAGGTGCTCCTTGAGATATTAATCAAAATTGCATGAATGATAATGATGTTCTTCCATTTAAAGTAATATGAATAATCTCTACATAAAAGTAAGTTTATAAGTAGTTAGTTTAGTGATATCAGTAATGACGCATTTGTTAATATTTCTATAAGTTTATTAACTGTCACTAAACCAAATGCTGCCTGGATGTATTGCAATAGGACTATATTTTTTCTCTAAACTCACATTAATGAATATATTACAAAATAAGAAAAATGCTTGTCTTGTTGATAATCTTTTTTTAGTGAACTGGATTGAAGAAAGCATGGGTAACACAATGTTCAATCTTGTCTTTAATATTTACTCGAGAATTTTAATTCCTAGAAATCCCAGTGAAGTTATCTAATACAGATATATTTATTGATTTCTTTGAAAAATGAATTACTGAAGTTGAACATAGGTCTTGATTTTTTTTAATAAAAAGATGGAAAGATTTGATAAATATTTACTTAAGTGTATAAAGACAAATTTATGGTTTGCATTATAATTAACTAATAAGCAGAAAATATAGTATAATAAATGTGAATCATGTTCAGTTTTTATATTTGATAGTTATGAAATATTATGCAAGTCAACACTACTCTTCCCACATGTGCAATAAAATAGGTATGAACTCTCCAGATAATAAATGTTATAAAAACTAGACAATCCACCTATGCTTAGAACTTATTATTTAAATAAATTAATGTTTATTAACTGCACTTGAATTGAGTACTTGGATGTTATTGTTAGCCTGATTTTAAATCAGTGTATTATATTCATATGTTCAGGTTATATATCACTGGGAAGAGAAAGTTTTTCATTTTAACTACCCGTGATACAAAACTTTAGTGGTTGATATATATGTAATAATTGATAATTTAGTTAATTATATATTTATGAAATATTGTGGAAATCAATATCTCTTCTCACATATAAAATAATCACACACTTTCCCATCAATAAAGGTTTTAAAAACCATAGATGGTTAACTTCCAAATATTTCTTAAGTGTATAAATTGTTATATTATCAATGATTACATATATATCAACTAATAAGGTTCAGTGTCTAGGAAGTTAAAAATAAAATATTTTTCTTTTCTGTATTATATAATCTGAATTTATGCAAGTAATATATTTAGTGTTTTCCTGGAGGTTTGTGATGTTGATGTTCTAGTTATATTTTTATATTGGACTATTTCCATTATCTAATATGAGTATTGAATGTCTTTAGAAAAACTTTATTTAAATATTTCTAATACATTCAACTGTTAGTAATATATATGTACAACGTTTTGAGAGGTGACTATACATAATGTATAGAAACCATTAATCAACCTTGCTCTTAGGAAAAAGTGGAGAAATTAGGAGGAATCTTATAGATAAGTATATGAAATTTCTAATTGTTGTCTTTGGCAGGATGGTTCAGTTTGTTAGAGCATTATCTTAAAATTTAATACTCAAGAATTTGAGAGTCCAGGTTCAAATCCCATGCTACTTATGTCACTAGTCAGGCCAGCAACACCTGAAAAAGAGGGGAGAATAATACCTCTCAAAATCTGTTTGATGTGCTATTACTAACAGTTACATGCATTTGAAATATTTAAATAAAGTTAACATTTTTCTAAAGACATTCGATACTCATATTAGAGGATTGGAAATAGTCCAATATAAAAATAGAAGTTATGTACTGATTTAAAAATCAGGATAATAATAAGATTAAGTTCTCAATTCAAGCATGGTCAATAAATGTTGGTTTATTTAAAACATAAGCTTTAGCCATAAGTGGACTAACTAACCTTTTAAAATGATTTCTTGATGGTAGAATATATGTCTAATTTATAAAGCATGTAGGAAGATAAGTTGACTTCCACTATGTTTCATTAATGTATAAATTGCTATATTATTCATTATTCTATAGTTATGGTAAACCTTACACTAATACTAAAATCCAGTTTATTTGTATTCAACCTCCATTTCAATTACTTTTTTTTTAATTTTTGGCAAATCTCAATTTCATTACGTGTGCAGGCATTTTAGTGTTATATGTATTGTGACTCTCAAAGCAAATAGTGAGATTTATTAACTTAAACCAAATAAGCTTATTTCTTTAAGCAGGAATACTGTATATAGTTGATCATTTAACAAATACTTATACGTTTTCTTTAAAGTTGTTTGTCTATAAAATAAAAATCTCTAGATCAATTTCTAAAGGGAAAAAACTATATACAAAATTTTAGTCTAATCTGAATGATCTAGTAAATAGCTATCCTATACATATATGGTGATATTCAAATTAATGAGATATTCTGGGTTTTTTTTAAATTTATTAAAATCTACAGTCATGATAAACAATGAGGATTGCCAATTCCTCAACAAGCTTTGTGATAAATGCTTAGCTAGAGAAAGCATTTAAAATATCTCTGTCAGGACACCCCCCCCCCAAACTTCTGACCATGTTTTCATGCTCTGGCACTCTTCAGAGATATGCTATGGTAGGTTCAGACACTAGATCTAAAAACACCAACCCAAAGCCAGCATTTAACTAAAAGTTATCTATTGAGTGGTAAATCTGAAATTTTCAGACACCTACATGTCTTCAAACCCAGCTATCCAACTCAAATAGCTCAGCCTCACTACAGTCATGATGTTTTAACAAAGGTAGCAACCTATTAAAATTGCTATGTATGCTCAGATAACACACTTTTTAACTTTGAAAAACACTATGGCTGCAAATTTAAAAAAATTTAAAAAACAGAATCTCTCATTAATTTAAATATTTTTATTTGTATCAATTTATTTAAAAAGTAAATTATTTTATATATAAATAAAATCATTTCTAATTGAAAAATTCAAGTATTTTTATTTTTATTTTATCACACATATATATATATATATGATAACAGATGGCGTTCTACCAAAAACACCATCAAGCGTAGTTTTCTATTTACATAAATGTCAGAGCGAGTATTCACTATCTCTAACTTTAATTCCACTTTCAGATCATGATATCAAGCTATTTGCTATCGTCAGTGAAAGACAGGAATAAGAAACTAGATCTAAACACAAACTCTGAGCATTTATGAAACAGTTTCTATTCAGCTTGCAAGCGTGAATCTCTTAGACACGTTAATGTCTTCAAACTCAGCATAGCAAGCCAGATAGCTACATGGGTATGATCTCAGTTCAGCATCACCACATAGTAGAAGCCTCTGCAATATATATCACTGCTAGAAAGACCTCAAAGGTACATTTATGAAAAACAAAAAACAAGTTAAAAACTTGATAACGCTTGTATTTATGTCAACAGATGGCGTTCTACCAAAAACACCATCAAGCATTTGTTTACATAAATGTCAGAGCATGCATTCACTATCTCTAACTTTAATTCCACTTTCAGATCATGATTTCAAGCTATTAAAAACTGTTTCATAAATGCTCAGAGTTTGTGTTTAGATCTAGTTTCTAAAATTCCTGTCTTTCACTGACGATAGCAAATAGCTTGAAATCATGATCTGAAAGTGGAATTAAAGTTAGAGATAGTGAATGCATGCTCTGATGTTTATGTAAACAGAAAACTTGCTTGACGGTGTTTTTGGTAGAACACCATCTGTTATCATAAATACAAGCGTTAGCAAGTTTTTTAACTTGTTTTTTTGTTTTTCATAAATGTACCTTTGAGGTCTTTCTTGCAATGATGTATATTGCAGAGGCTTCTACTATGTGGTGATGCTGAACTGAGATCAGACCCATGTAGCTATATGGCTTGCTATGCTGAGTTTGAAGACATTAACATGTCTAAAAGATTCACACTTGCAAGCTGAATAGAAACTGTTTCATAAATGCTCAGAGTTTGTGTTTAGATCTAGTTTCTTATTCCTGTCTTTCACTGACGATAGCAAATAGCTTGAAATCATGATCTGAAAGAGGAATTAAAGTTAGAGATAGTGAATACTCGCTCTGATGTTTATGTAAACAGAAAACTACACTTGATGGTGTTTTTGGTAGAACACCATCTGTTATCATAAATACAAGCGTTGGCAAGTTTTTTAACTTTTGTTTTTTTGTTTTTCATGAATGTACCTTTGAGGTCTTTCTTGCAATGATGTATATTGCAGAGGCTTCTACTATATGGTGATGCTGAACTGAGATCAGACCCATGTAGCTATCTGGCTTGCTATGCTGAGTTTGAAGACATTAATGTGTCTAAAAGATTCACGCTTGCAAGCTGAATAGAAACTGTTTCATAAATGCTCAGAGTTTGTGTTTAGATCTAGTTTCTTATTCCTGTCTTTCACTGACAATAGCAAATAGCTTGAAATCATGATCTGAAAGTGGAATTAAAGTTAGAGATAGTGAATACTCACTCTGACGTTTATGTAAACAGAAAACTACGCTTGACGGTGTTTTTGGTAGAACGCCATCTGTTATCATAAATACAAGCGTTAGCAAGTTTTTTAACTTTTGTTTTTTTGTTTTTCATAAATGTACCTTTGAGGTCTTTCTTGCAATGATGTATATTGCAGAGGCTTCTACTATGTGGTGATGCTGAACTGAGATCAGACCCATGTAGCTATCTGGCTTGCTATGCTGAGTTTGAAGACATTAACGTGTCTAAGAGATTCACGCTTGCAAGCTGAATAGAAACTGTTTCATAAATGCTCAGAGTTTGTGTTTAGATCTAGTTTCTTATTCCTGTCTTTCACTGACGATAGAAAATAGCTTGAAATCATGATCTGAAAGTGGAATTAAAGTTAGAGATAGTGAATACTCGCTCTGACGTTTATGTAAACAGAAAACTACGCTTGATGGTGTTTTTGGTAGAACACCATCTGTTATCATAAATACAAGCGTTAGCAAGTTTTTTAACTTTTGTTTTTTTTGTTTTTCATATATATATAAACAATAAATTAAGCACAGCTGAATGTATATATGTAAATAAAGGAAGTAAATCTCCTTCCCTCATAAGCTAAAAATAAATATATTTACAGAAATAATTTCTTTGTTACTCAATATATCTGTGTTTAAAACTGAAATAAAAACTATAATGCTAATTATTGTTTTAGTTACTATATTATTATTAGTGCTTAGTTAAGCTGTCAATAGGATTCAAATCCAGGTAGAATTTTAAATTTTTTTTAGTATCCAAGATTCTAAGCAACATAAGGGTTTTTTTTTAAAAAAATTATTATCTTTTCATTTAGTGATTTTCATATAGAGAGTTGTACTTTGGAACCAAGTAGTGTCTGGTCAATTTAATTCATAGACTGACTCCGCTCACTACATAAGAAAAAACATTCATAAGATGAAATAGAAATTTAAATCCTTGAATTTTCACATTATAAATGATAGCTGACTTTCTATAGTAATACAAGAATGTGTACTAATTGGTTTTAAACCTGGATATATTCACAAATAGATATTACAAAGAAATCAAGTCATATGTCACATGACCTAATTTAAAAAGCTTGTATTACAAAAGTTATATATAGAGTTTGCAAATAAGCTCTTAACAAGATTAAAGCTTGTTAAGAGCTTATTTGTGAGCTTGTTTTGAATCATTTAATATAATTTATACACATTTTACCATTGTATGTTTTAATATGGATTAAAACTATTTTCATTTATTGTAAGATGTTTTACATTAAAATCTTTCAATCAATATCTATGTATATGTGATTGTGAATATATTCAACTTTAAAAGCAATTAGTACATAATCTCAATATTTATATAAGCAATTGAGTTATTATTTCTTGTGGAAAAATTATATTTTAAATTCCTAGTTTATCTGATGAGTATATACTTCTTTTTGGGATTAATTATACAATCACTGCATTGATAAACTTTCAAAATGTTAATTATAGCAATACACTGCTTATATCATAAAATCAGAGCAAACATCCAAACATACTCTGATATCAGCATCATCTGAAAACAATTGGACATTCACCTCATTTGTCAGTTTAGTTATGGTTATCAGTTTATATTTGCAAAGCAAATTTGACGGTAGAAGGCATTGATCCAGTGATTACATATAGTAAGTGTTGTATTAATATATACATTTATTAAATAAGTAATAGAATTGAATAAATATACACAAATAATGAAAACTTGTTTATTCATTCTGGAATATTAATACTATGAGAACTTACGCATTTTAGAGCAGTGGTGGGTTTTTAGGATCATTTCCAGTGCTGATATTTCCAGACTAAAATTTCTTATGAATTTTCAAACAATAAAGCCATTTGGATAAATAAATGTAAGATTTAAATATAATTTTGATTTTTAAATCTTAATTCCATGCTACTCAAGATTGCAGTCATACTGAATACTAGCTATAATTATTATTAATATATATATATAATAATCAAAACAAGTTATAAATTTCATAACTTGCTTTAAGCTTCCATTTTATGATCACTAGATGGAGTTTACCAATAGCTCCTAACAAGCTTTTGTTTACATAAATGCCGAGAGCGATAGAATTCAAAATCTCTTTCATTGTCCCCCACCTCCAGACCAGCTGGTTTCAAGCTTATTGGTATTTAGATCTAGTTTCTAGTCTCCCAAGCCTTCACTGACATGAGCCAATAAGCTTGAAACCAGCTGGTCTGGAGGTGGATGACAATGAAAGAGATTTTGAATTCTATTTCTCTTGGCATTTATGTAAACAAAAGATTGTTAGGAGCTATTGGTAAAGCTCCATCTAGTGATCATATATATATATATATTGCTATAATGAAAATTCTAGAGTTAATCCTAATGTTTTTGCTTTACATGTATGAGTCACTTTCTGGATTACAAAATTTTTGGAGTGCATTTCAGAAGTATTATGAATTAATTTTATTGATTACAAAATTCTATACATATATATGAAAATTTTTGTGTGCTAGAAACAATTTTTAATGATATATAATAAATGTTTCATTAAAAGATTCATTATTAGCAAAAAATAAGAAGAAACCAATATAAATTTCGTTTTTAATTTAATTCTAAAAAACAGAATTATTTTTTGACTGGAAATTTTTTCTGAAGTCAAGGTCTAAAAAGATTGGAGGGAATTATCAAATCTTTTTTTTTTTTCACTTTTAAAATATAAAATTATACTTAATAAAAATTTAATCATTATTTATAGATATATACAAATTTTACTGAATTTGTGATCAATTTGTAAACTCTAATTCAATAAACTGATAACTAAATAATTAACGAAGTGTTGTATAAAATTGTAATTTATTTATTTCCAATTACGTAAGATATGTCAAATCCAGATTGTGAAATTCAAAAACTTTCAACTTCTTTCTTTTAAAAGCAATTATAAAAAAAAAAAAAAAAAAATTATTTGTAATGAATATACCTTTTCTAATATACTTTTATGAATAAAAAAATTCTACTAATTTTATTTTGCTCCACATATTTAATAAATTATTCTTACTGAAGAATTTTTGAAGCTACTGTTATTTGAATTTATTAATCAAGCATAATGCTTAAGCTAATAAGATTCATAACAAATACTTCAAGAAAATACGT
This sequence comes from Epiperipatus broadwayi, assembly GCA_028023455.1. Classification (NCBI taxonomy): domain Eukaryota; kingdom Metazoa; phylum Onychophora; class Udeonychophora; order Euonychophora; family Peripatidae; genus Epiperipatus; species Epiperipatus broadwayi. The sequence continues at coordinate 359,840 of JAQFVV010012832.1, forward strand.
CTAATCTGGACAACTAATTGCTTAACATCAGTTGACTTAACAAGCAACCAATCACTTTAGTGCCATTCCGATTTTTTTTTTTAAAACAAAGAATCTTTATTCAATGCTAAATTTCACAGTGAAATAGCATAGTGGTTGATATACAATCTATATTTGCAATTTAAAACCCAAAAAGTAATCGTCCTTGACAGCCAATATGCATTGTCTGGTGTCCTATATCGAGCAAACATGTTCTCAAGAAAAATTCAGATCGAACCCAGTCCTATAGGAAAGGCAATTAAACTCCATGTCGCCACGTGAATATCCAGTGATGCCAGGGTTCTATCTCTAAGCCTATACATTTTGAGAATATTGTGGAATAAGTTCACAGCGTTCTTTGGTGTTGGGTTAAACATGATTTTACATTTGATAGACCATAAAATATATAACAGAAATATCTTGTTGTATAGTGCCATTCTGATTTGTTATAAAATTTACAAACGTTATATTGGAAAAATTTGTGATTCCTTTAACTCAAGCGTGTTCAACTATTATTAATCATCGAATATTTCTTTATCAAAATAGATATTCGAAATAAGTCTATAAGATAAAAAATAAAATGTAAAGCAATAAAAATACCAAAAATGTACAGATATATCTCTTATGAAGTATTTTTAATTATAATATAAATAGTATAATGAATAGATTTAAAAGATCATATATAGTTATGATATCTTGATATTTCAAACTCATATTCATTCTTTGTGAGTCCCAGAAGATTTAATTTTTTTAAACACTATAAAAATAAAAGATATGTTCGTAAAATACAGTGGCACAATCTCATTTATGCACTCATTCTCTTATCCATATATAAATTTAGAAATTATTACAAAAATTACATTTTTCATCTACTATCACTTAGATTTTGTATTTTTTGCTTTTTATTATCATTACTTTTCACGACACCTATACAAAAAATGTGGGTATGTATATATGTTTAGTTTTAATATCAATAATTACATATACTGTATTTAATAAAGGTACAATTTTTTTTTCCCTAAATAACTTTTATTTTTTAAAAAACCTTTTTTAAAATATTCAAGTTTTTGTTTTATTTCCCATAATTATATCAAAAGATGTAAAGACAATTAAAAGATTAGAAGAGTAATGATATGACTATGTTTTTTTTTGACTGACCATAAAGTTCCATTAAAATTCTTTTGACAAAAAGACTTTTTGTATTAATTTATTTTATTGACAAATGCTCCTTTAGTTAAAAATTCAGATATACAATAATAAAATATTTTTTTATCTATTATATAATAATCTATACTTTTATTTGAATTAAAATGTGTTATAAATGTATGAACAGTAGCTTTAATTTAGTGTGTGTGTGTGCAACATATTAAACATATTTGCTCTGTATATAAATTTGCAAATTTCTTTTACTATATATAGTATTTGATAAGTAGAACTCATTATTATTCATGAACTCACATCATCCATGGAGAATCTAGAAGATCTAGAAACCAAATAATGCAGATGCAGGATCTCCATTACATTATGTAAATGTCTAGGTTCTTTTGCTAAAAATTGGAAGAAATTATTTTTTGTATAATATGCAAACATAAAGTGTAGTATCTAACAGGGTACAACATTATTCTAGTGGATACACGATGTATTTGTGCTACAGTGTCGAATATTGTGACAAAGATGAACAATAATAATAAAAAAAAGCCATATCAATAAACTAATTGAGATTCTTGATAATGTTTGATAATGTTTAGGTGTGAACTACTTTCCTGTATTTATATTTATAAACTAATCTAATTTGAGTATTATTATCTTTATTATCTAAGTTATGTATCATTTCAGAGCAGTTTAAAAGTTACAATTGACTATTTATTAGTTTGCTTTCAAAACACATTATATTTTCTTATTTAATGAGGTCTAGTTAAACTTTTTTGAATTATAAATTTCAACCTTTTGCAGTCAAATATGAATTTTTAGTATCTATATAAACATACTATACCATAGATTAAGGTAAATAACCATATTATCATAATAATAAAAAAGATTGCATTGACAACAAACAGATTGAGATTCTTAGTATTGTCTAGGTTTGGACTGCTTTCATGTATTTATATATACATTATTTAGTATTTAAATTTAATATGTAAATTAATTAGTAAATGGAAACTCCATTATATATATGAAGTTAAATCCATACCATGGTGTATTAATATGCAGCAACCAATAAATATGATTTTACTGGCTGAAAGAAAACAATAGCAAACCTACCCAGGTTAGTACTAATCAAAAGAAGGCTCTTTTGAACAGTAAGTCATGTTATTATAACTGCCCCAGTAGCTGGATATAATAGCTATAAAAGTTAAAATACAGTGCTTAATATTTCTTACATCCCAATTATAATTGAGACTCTTTTATCAGAAAGTCATGTATGTAAGTGTAATATTTTTAACATGTTAATAAAGATGTAAATTATTTAGTAAAAGGGAATTCTATTATATAAATGAAGTCCACAGCCAATGTTTACTATATATATATATATATATATATATATTGATATTAAAAGTTTTAACACGGATGAACCCGCAAAATATGTATTTTATATATATTAATAATTTTTGACAGATGTTATTGCTGCAATATTTTTTAAAACATGAAAATATCTGTTTTATTTTTAATTTAGAAAAATCACTGACAGGTGATAAGGATAGCAACCAGTGAATATAGTAAACTGTAAACACTTTTTGTATCTAAATGAGGAATCTCAAATGCAATCTCTTGATATTTATAGAGATAAAGTTCTATATATATATATAATTAGATGATTGTTTTTTTTTTATTTAAATGCTTTATAAATTTCTAATGTTTTTTTAATAAACACAGAAAATGCTGTTTAAATATATATATATATATGTAAATGAAGGAGGTCACACCTATACAATACCAAGAATTTCGATCTGTTTGATATATATATATATTCTTTATTTATTGCCTGTCTATTAAAGTATGAAGATTGTCTATCTTAATACATATCTGAGCACTTATAGTATATATGTGTAAAGATGGTAATCTGGACCAACTGATGATTGCTGGTTTAGCATGAAATACGTAATTGGTGATTATTTATCTTTTCAACATATATATGTTGTGGTTGAGTGTATCAGTGTTATGAGATAGTGTGGAGAGTGGTGGGTCGTATTAAAGTCTGTGCTCATATACCCTATATATTACATATATAGACACAGGTATATAATAAGCCTGTGTTTCAGTTATTATACAGATTAAATAAAGTTAGAATATATTTATACAAATATCACTTTTCCCTACTATGTCCTAAATGCATTTTATAAAGAAAAAAATCATAATCAATTTATATATTTACATTTTCTTTAATTTTAAATATAATACAAAGTATGTTAATGATAATAGCAATAACAAAGTACATTTAAATAGTATATTAATTATACATAATAAAATATCGATTGCATCATATAACATACCTATATATTTTTTCTATTCTCTTTTTTAATATATTTTTTAATTTGATTTCTTGTTCTCCAAAAAAATGTTACAAGCTTTTTAATTCAATAAGTAAATTATAGAACACTTTAAGAGCATAATGATTTTTTAATCTAGTTTCACATTTATTCCAATATTTAGAAACTATCTACTATATGTGGTCAAAATAAGGGTCATAGATCACATGACTCCATTCTCTTAAGCTTGTAAGATATAAACAATGACCATTGCCAATTGCTCAACAAGCTTTGTGATAAATGCTTAGCCAGAGAAAGCATTTAAAATATCTGTCAGGAACTCCCCCCCCCCAAACCTCTGACCATGGTTTCATGCTTTGACACTCCTCAGAGAGGCACTAAGTTGGCTTCAGACACTAGATCTAAAAATACCAATCCAAGCCAGCATTTATCTAAAAGTTATCTATTGAGTGGAAAATCTGAAATTTTCAACACCTATATGTCTTCAAACCCAGCTATCCAACTCAAATAGCTATATGGGGCTGAGATATCTTCAGCCATACCATATATTAGTAGTCTTAGCAATATAACATCGCATAAGACTTAAAGCAGTGACTATAAATAGTCAAAATAAGAGTTATAGATCACATGACCCAATTCTCTTAAGCTTGTAAGATATAAACAATGAGCATTGCCAATTGCGCAACAAGCTTTGTGATAAATGCTACTATATGTTTTTTTTAGATACATTTCAAACTGTTTTACTCACACATTTTTGAAAGTACTATCAACACTTTTTCCCTATAATTGTATTTTCAAAAAGATAATTGAATTATAAAATATTATTTTTGTAGCTAATTTTTTTATTTTTTTTTATATAATTTTCTATTAGATCAATTATTCTTTTTTGCAGAAATGCTAATCTATTAATATTAGTAAAGCTTTCAAAATAATAAATTCCCTATCTCAATAAAGATTCGTATAAATAAGAATATTTAAAGGAAAAATATTATTGATTTTGTAAAACACTGTTATAAAACAGCTAAATTTGTTAATTAGTATGTTATTATGACATTTCCAAGATATTTTTTCATCTATATTATTCAAGATATCTAATATATTTTATTTGTTTACTGTTATATATTTATTATTATCACATATAGTATTTATTATCATATATGCAAACATGTAAATGTAAGTTTATACATCATGTGAAGTGATATATCAACATACATTTTGTTTTCACTCCATTTATATAAATTTCTTTGTCAAAGCACCAAAAAATAATTTTGTTCAAGCTTTCTTGGCATTTTCTAATTACAATATGAATCTTACTTTTTACATTTATAATAACAGTACAATCTACATATTAAGATATTGATTCTTCAATATTAATATTTCCTAGGTCATTTATGAAAATTAGAAATAACAATTCACAAACTATAGAACATTGAGAAACTTTATATACATTTTTTGATCTCATTATTCAATAATTTGATATTTTTGATATAACATATCTATTATTTAAATAAATTTTGAAAAATCAGAACAATTGTCCTCTAATTCCACAGTTTTTTAAACTGTGAATCAATTATTTATTTTCAATAATGCCAAAAGCCTTATAAAAAATCTAAAAAATATATAATTACATATTTTTATCATTTAATGCACTATTAATTTATTTGCAAAATTCTCCAATAACAGATTTGCATTTAATCCTTCTAAGAATCATATTGATCTTTATTTAAAAAATTATTTTTATTTTTAAAAAAAATTTGATTATTTTATAAATATAATTTTCTATTATTTTATCAATTAAAGGAAGAATAGATATAGCTCTGTGAGATGGGACCCCAAAATAACTGGAATCAATTTCTGGTTTACATGCCTGTTGTAGTATATATGTGAGCATTAAAAGGCATTCCTGTGAAAGTGTTTCCGGATTACTTTGAAAAATGAAAAACACATTTAGATCTGGTGTATTGCATCAAATGGATAGTAATTTGAAAGAGATTAAATTTATAATACTTAAAGATAAATACATATTTTTTTATTATAAAATTCCAGTTACTTTTGGATACTCCCTCATATAGTTATCAAAAATATTTTATCACCAGTTTTATAAACTGTTCTTGTTATAGATGTTTTTAGTATTACAGGCAATTCACTATTTTTTGTTATTTTATTAATATCTGATAGAATATCAATATTATGTTTTATGTCTGTGATTCTTAATTTATTTATATCTGGGTTTATACTAATTCTATATTCTTTTAATATTTCGTATCAATTTTTATTTACATTTGGTATAAATATTAAATGACGTAGGCTATTATATTTCTTTTGAAATATTAATATTAAAATTATTTGTTTTTAAGTTGGTTATTTGTTTCTACAAATATGTATTAAAAAGTATTTGCTAGAAGAAAACTATCATTTATATAATTGGATTTTTTTAATAATATTTCACACACACACCCCAAATTTTTTTATATAACATTTATTTTCGTTAATAAATTTATTATAAAACAATTATTTCTCTGATCTTGTTTTAGAATTTTTTTATTAATGCTTTATATTTAAGAAATAAATCATGATTTTATTTATTTATTTTACGTTCTTTCCATTTTTTTCTTTTCTTAATTTTAATATTTTTTTATTTATTTAATTTACATTGGACTTATTATTATTTTTATATCACACTGATTTCTTGCAATATTTTACATGCATACTTCTACAAATGAAAGATGAAAATGCGGTAGGTAATTTTGGTTATGATAATACAAATGAGAGAGGACATAGACTTGTGGAGTTTGCAGAAACAGAAAAACTTTATATTATGAATTTTTTTTTTTGAGAAAAATGTTAAAAGGAAATGGACATGGAAGCATCCAAATGAAGGTACAACAGAATTGGATTATATTTTGACTAACAGAAAATATATATTTCAAGATTGTAATGTTCTTAATAAATTTAACACAGGAAGTGATTATCGATTAGTAAGATTTTAGATACATGTTAATGCAAAAGTAGAGACACAAAAATAATTAAGAAAAACAATATTTACAGTTGATATTCCTAATCTTCACAAACATTCTAATGAATTTAAATTAGAACTTACAAATGGGTTTCAAGTATTAGTAGATTTTGACATGATTCAGATTTGAATGACATTAACAGGAAAATAACTGATACATTTTTAAAAACTGCAACAAAGATAGCTGGTAGAAAAAAGCAATTGACCAATAAAATTTCTACTGAGACTAGAGAATTTATGAAGAAAAGAAGGAATATGAGGATATACAACAATGATGCATTAAAAAAGATTGAATATCTCAAATTTTGTAAAATGGTATGGAAAAGAGTTGAAAATGATATAAGAAAGTATAATTGTGAACTAGCAAGGAAAGCTGTAGAAGAGAATAAAAGTCTAAAGAGTGTAAAACAACATTTTGGTATTGGTAGGAAATTTATATCTGCAATAAGAAAAAAAGATGGCATTATTATTAAAAAGAGAGTGTAGAAGACTTTTATCAAGAATTATATAGTAATAAAGAACAAGTACCTCCTATACCTATTATATCTTCCAAATTGCCCAGAATTTTGAATGAGGAAGTGAGACATACAATTAAATTTATGAAGAAAGGGAAGGCTCCAGGTAATGATGGAATTATAATTGATATATTAAAAGAAGCAGGTGAAGAAATAGAAATTGTTTTAGCAAAGTTATATACCAAATGTCTAAATGATAAAGATGTACCAGCTGATTGAAAGAATGCAGTAATAATATTAATATTTTAAAAAGGTGATAAAGAAGATATTAGAAATTACATACCTATCAGTCTTTTATCAGTGTTATACAAAATTTTTACTAAGATAATTACAACTCGTCTACAGAAAACACTAGATTTCCACCAACCAAGAGAACAAGCTGGATTTAAAAGTAGTTTTAGTACAGTAGATCATATTCAGGTATTGAGAGAAGTTATAGAAAGGACAAATCAATATGAGTTGCCATTATTCTTAGGATTTGTAGATTCTGAAAAGGCATTTGATTCTATAAACATTTTTTTAGTGATTAAAGCATTGGATCATCAAGGTGTAGATCCAGGATATTGTCATATTTTAAAGAATATTTATAAAAATGCAACACATTGAAAAGGGTGTAAGACAGGGTGACTCTATATCTCCAAAACTTTTTACAGCAGTGCTGCAAGAAGTATTTTGTGGATTAAAATGAGAAGTTAAAGTAGTGAAAGTAAATGGAGATTATTTAAGTCATTTAGATTTTGCAGATGATGTAGTTGTTTTTGCAAATAATGCTTTAGAGTTACAGGAAATGTTGCAAGAGTTATCAAATGAAAGTAGAAAAGTAGGACTAAAGATAAATGTTAAAAAGACTAAAGTAATGTTTAATAGATTTTCTCAAAATATGAAAATAAAGATTGATTATGATGGGTTAGAAGAAGTTAACAGTTACAAATACCTTGGTCATTTTATTAATATAGATGGAAACATAATGGATGAAATTAATCATAGAATTAAACTTGGTTGGAGTGCTTTTGGTAGAAATAACTTGATACTAAAAGGAAATATGCCTATGTGTTTGAAAAGGAAGGTTTTTAATAAATGTGTTTTGCCAGTTCTTACTTATGGATCTGAGACTTGGACACTTAATAGAAGAGCAATACAGAGACTTCAGACTACTCAAAGAAGTATGGAGAGATGCATGTTGGGAGTAACAAGAAGAGATCGAAAATGCAATGTATGGGTAAGAGAACAAACAGATGTTACTGACTTCATTGAAAAAATTAAAAAACTGAAGTGGAGTTGGGCTGGACATATTGCTAGAAGAGATGATAATAGGTGGACAATTGAAATTTTAAACTGGATTCCAAGAGATTGTAAAAGACCCAGAAAGAGACCACATGTGAGATGGATGGATGAAATAAGAAAGTGTGCAGGGGTGATGTGGAGAAGAGAAGCTAAAGATAGGAAAAGATGGATTGAACTTGAAGAGACCTTCATCCTGCAGTGGATTGATAATGGTTGATGATGATGATGGTGATGATGATGACTTCTACATAATTTTTCATACTTAGTATAAATTTTATTATTGTTTTTTACTTTAATCCAGTGACTTTCTTACAGAAATTATCTAATTAATTTATTATTATACAAAATCAGTTTATTTTATACTATTTATGATGCATGATTTTATTGTTTGTATTTTTTTCAAATAGATATACATTTAAACTAATGATCAGTAATCTTTTCTTTAATAACAGCAGTGAAAATGTTATATTTCATCTGGATTATATTTAGATAATCAGTACATGAAGAAACTATATTATCCATTATAATTTCTTCTTATGTGCGTGTTTCAATATGTGCGTGTTTCAGTATGACAAAAAAAACACCATAACTTTTTAATGTATCTACATAATCTTCAGCAATTTTAGATTTTTTGCAGAAAATATTTATTCACTTATTAATATTATTTCATTGATAATTTGTCTAAAGTATTTTAACCATGATTTTGATTCATCTACAAACATTTTATAATCAATATCTGATGATGTAGATCATGTATGTATGTGTGTGTGTATATATATTTATTTATATTTATTCTGCAAAGCTTGTTAAGAGCTTATTTGCAAGCTCTATATATAATATATATTGCTCATAATACAATTTTTTTGCTATTAAATTCATAACTTACAGGAATCACTTTAAATCTGTTAATTTGACTTCTAGATTTTCAACAAAAATATTTCTTCTAATAAAAATTAATATATATATCCATTTTTCTATGCAATCGTTTTATAATCATCATCATCATCAACCATTATCAATCCACTGCAGGATGAAGGTCTCTCCAAGTTCAATCCATCTTTTTCAATCTTTAGCTTCTCTTCTCCACATCACCCCTCCACGCTTTCTTATTTCATCCATCCATCTCACATGTGGTTTCTTTCTGGGTCTTTTACAATCTCTTGGTATCCAGTTTAAAATTTCAATTGTCCATCTATTATCATCTCTTCTAACAATATGTCCAGCCCAACTCCACTTATTCTTTTAATTTTTTCAATGAGGTCAGTAACACCTGTTTGTTCTCTTACCCACCAACAACAATGTTATATAGACTAACTTCATTTTTTATATTTGTTTTTTTGAATATTAAAAAATCAATTAGATTAATTTAAGAACATGAAATATAAATATAAAAGTTTTATATATATCTTCAATGTCTTTTATTATTATAAGCTTGTTCATTTTGCATTAAAATATATTTAAATATATTTAAAATATAACTCATAAAATATAAATAATATCATTTTCATTATTTATATACTTTTTTCCCTCTTCATTTATAATCCATATATATATTTATAATTTTTTTGTTTTATTATATTTTTAGTTCTGTATAACCAATTTTTATTTACTTTTCTTAATACCTCATTAATATATATTTTTTTAATTTATCTTTAGCATAATTAATATCTCTAAATTTAATTTTTAAAACAGAATCTTCTCTTTTATATTCAATTTATTTTTAATCCTAAGACAATATGTAATTTGCTTATATGGAATATTTCTTGCATATATAATTAGAATGATTCATCCTTTACTCCATCTCAGTCAACCAATATGCATGACCAGCACTCATCAGTTGGGCCAGATCATAATATCCCATGCATATATCCAAATCAGTGCTTGTTTTATATTAAAATAGCAATTCCTCAAACTTTAATGAACAGGCTTCAATCTTCTCATCCTTCCAACTATTTTTATTGAATAAATCTACTACTTTGGCTTTATTAAAACATATTGAATTTATTCACTGCTTTATGGTTATAAAACAATAAGTGTTTATCTAGATTTACATAAAGCTCTTGATTTTGTTTTAAAGGAAAAATTTGTTATAAAACATTATGATATGGGCATAGAAAGCTGCATGAATGATTGGCCTGCATCTTATTAACATGTGTTAAAATTAATAATTTATTGTACTACAAGGATAAGTTTTAGGTTAATTACATTTAATTATTTACATTAATGACTTGATTAATTTTCATTTGCATTTAAATATTTTACAACTTGCAGATAACACATTATTAGAATTATCAGCTACAACTTATGGATTATTAAATATAATAAAGCATTGTTTTTCTATAATAATTTAGTTATCAATCAAAATAAATTCAACTAAATAATTTTCAATTATAAAAATCTAATTTTCAAAATATTTTGGTTGAAATGTCAAACAATAAAGTAATAAAAGTTAAATATATATATAATATTTTGGATTACTGTTGTTCTCATATTATAGGTAAGGGAAATATATAATTTATTTACAAAAAAAGATTAAATCTTTAAAAAAAAAATTTATATAAAATTAGGAACATTGTGTATTATAGGTAAATTTTTCTCCCTAAATTAAAGAATATCTCATTGGGAAGGCACAGTTTCATATCATTTAAAGTTTTTCAAAACTTTACTGAATTTTTCTTTAAGGATTGTTATTTTCATATGTCAAAGCATCGGCCAGGAAGTGAACCTGTGACAACCATCTGTGAGCAACTGCTTGCTTGGAAGGCAGTTGCACTGACCTCTCGGTTACCAACGCTTGACTAAATAAATTATGGAATACCATCTTGACTCTTTATATAATGTTTAAAATTTTTTATCAGTCTGTAATTTATTTAAAGCCAATATTTTATGTCATTATTTTAAACTATATTATTCCAATGCATTTAAAAAGAATATTAAGTAGAAAGTAAATTTAATTTAAGTGAGTATTCACTTTATAACAAAATTCACAGTAGATCTCAAATATGTTATATTTATTCCAGATATTTCGATATTTTAATGCAGTATTATTCTGAAATTATATACAACACTTTATTAAATAGATAAAAAAATAATTTTATGATTAATTTCAGCTAATAACTGGGGGAAATTTAATATTTGATTACATTTCAGTTGTCTTTTTTTTCCATTGTAAAAAAGTTTGCAAAATTATAACAATAGTTTAACTTTTACATTTATAAGTCACATTTGTCTAATCGTAGGTGGTTAAAAATGAGACACTGTCTTTCTCCTATGATGGGTTAAATAGATTTGTATAATTGAATATTTCATTATAACATCAGGCACACAATAGATTCAAGCCCTGATTTAAGCATGGTCTGTAAGAGTTGGTGTATATACAAATAGGCTTTAAACTTAAGTGATTCACTTAAGTTTTTTAAACTCTTAGCAGCAGGCGAGTGCATGGAAATATATATTTAACAAATAGCGCATTATTGGAGATTGACTTCCATTTGAATAATTTCAAATGATTAATAAGTGTAAGATAGAATTGAATTCTGAGACAATATGTATGTATATAATTAAATGATAAGACTAAGACTCTACATATAGTTTATTATACTTATAATTATTACTCTTAATATTTTATATATGTGTTTTATTAATTTATATATATATATGTGTGTGTTTCTTAATGGATATCTTTATATTATTGACTTTTTTTTAAATTAATCTCAGCCAATAAATTTGAGCACTATGAAGATGACCTTCTAGGTTGAAAGTATTGCTAGCTAGTTATTGTTTAACGAAAATAATTCTAATCTTTTCTTTGCAAGCTAGTAAACTTTAGTAATAGAATTACATAATAATAAATAGGGTATATGAGCAATTGAATGGACGGTTGAAGAGTTGGAGTGTGGAGTAGATTCAAGCCTATCCATTAAAATATGAAGATCGTCTATCTTAGTATATATCTGAGCACTTATAATATATATGTGTAGAGATGATAATCTGGACCAACTGATGATTGCTGGTTTAGCATGAAATACGTATATTGGTGATTATTTATCTTTTCAACATATATGTGTTTAAGCGTATCAGTGTTATTAGATAGAGTGGGGAGTGGTGGGTCGTGTGAAAGTTTGTGCTCATATACCCTATATATTATATATATAGACACAGGTATATAATAAGCCTGGGTTTCAGTTATTATAATAATAAAAAAAGGTAAATCTTTCTCAAGTTAGATGATAATTGTTTATATTTCAATTCTTGGGGTTTTTTTTTTTGTTTGATTGCTAATTTTATTGTTTTATATAAGTTTTATATTGTTGCTATTATATTATTAATTTTATTTTAAAAAGGTCAGTTACTGGTTGATTAAGTTTTGTCAACATTATAGGTAGATTTTTTTTCTAGGTTTAAAATAAATATATAGATTAAGAACTGACATTGAGAAGCAAATTTTAATGGGTATATCAGGTATATCATATAAGATTGCTATTATTTAAATTTCTTATAAATTTTATCATTGTACTTAAAAAAAATTTTAAATTGATTATGATCTCATGTGTCTATTGAATATGTCAGCCCTGATTCTATATTTAATATTATGACTTATTGCGCAAGGTTACTGTCACGGTAAATGATATGTATATCAGTTAATTTCTTTTATAAATGCGTGTTGAAATTATTTGCATTAAGAAAAAGCACTTAATTATTTGTGTATCCTGTCTAATTTAGTGTAATGATAGATTTCAATAGCTTTCAGAGTTAAAATATTCTGAATTTAAAATCTGTTACTTCTGATGCTCAAAAAGTAACAGACTATTCAATTTCTTGATATTCTTGGTAATACTTTGGGTACTGGTGGAGATAGTGTCCTGCCACTGCTAGAGACGTCATTTCTGCATAAACTGGCTAGAATCTTGGTAGTTCTGGTAGCAGACGACATAAGCTAAATGGGCTTATGCATGGCAACCAGCGCCACCAAGTGGGCAGCTTTGGTGCCAGCTAGCTTGTGGAATGTTCCTGTGCTTACGCATGGTGAAAAGCGCCACCCAGTGGCTTGATCAAGCATTGCTGCTTTTGGGTCCCTACTGTGGATATTTCTGCTAGTTTATGCAGAAATGATGTTTCTAGCAGTGGCAGTACACTATCTCCACCAGTACCAATAAGGTAAACAGAAATATGTCACAATATAAATAGAAATAAAATCATCAAAATTAATACCACTTTAAAATATTAATTAAAATACTATTTTTAAAAGTAATATTTTTTTTTATAAAAAAATGCTATTTTTTAGCAATATCTTAATCCCATAATAACATTGCTAGCATAAAAAAATATTTATTAGTATGGTGAGTGGTAAGCGGCATTGGGTTGAATCCATTATCATTGGTAAGTTAAATTAAGCATTTTATTACATCTAAACTCTATTTTTGCAAAATGTATGTAACATATATTCATAAAAATTTCTGGAGATAGTTAGGCAATTGTGAACTGTAACCAAGTAATAATACTTGGTTATCTTTGCTGAGAGATTATTATATCTTGCTACATTCTTAACACAAATTATAATATCATCACAATTTTAAAGATATATCACAATCTTTAATAGATATGCTAAATTATGGCAAAAAAGGAAAATTGATACAACATTGTCATCATTTGATCTTTGCACAACTATAAGATAATTTTGAACTAATTTTTTTATCATAGTCAGACTTCAAATTATCATTTTTGTTTTATTTAGAACTATATTACTTATTTTATTTCAAAAACAAAAATATTCTCTGACCAACTAAATAGAATAGTAAATTAAAAAGAAAATGACTAAAAATAAAGCAATAAGAGTGCCTTTGGAAAACAGTGCTTTGAAATATTCCAATTATCACAATCAAAATTATCTATGATTTTATTTATACACTATCAGTAATTAATACAATTATTTATTCTATCATTCACAGTTTTTGTTTAAAAAACAAACAATCTAACAAACATAAGTCTCTCTGTAAAATTGTCAACAACACATTAACAAAAAAAGTTAAAATTACAAGTTAAAATAAAGTGCAACAGAATCTAATGTAGACAAATTGACTTATCAAGTAAAATAAGTTATTTTTTTAAGCAAAATTTTAGAAAAGAAAAAGTACATAGGAAAAAATGGTGTAATAAATAAAATATTTGAATATTCAAAATTATGCAAAAAATCAATTGAACATGAAATTTTGCTAATAAGCATATTTTAATTCAAAATAATATTAAAATGACAAATAATTTTACAAAATCTATTTATTTTTATACAAATGTATAATTCATAAATCGTGAACTGGCAACAAAAAAGAAATATGATACAAAAAGCTGAGTAATAAAAGCGTATAGCCTCAGAATGTTTGGAAGTGATATATCTAATTAGATGTTTTTCTATTATGAAATCCTAAAAAACCAATGTTAATCACCAAAAATTTTGTGTTTTATAAAATATCCAGTAAAAATAAGGCATAGCATCCTATTATATGAAATAATTAACAAATACATGCCTTTCTGAGGGAATGTTATAAAATACTTTAATTACTAGTAAAATTCATCAATTGTCTAAAAAACCCTGAATAATCTAATATGCTGAATATACTTATTACATAGCAATTTCTAACTTAAAGTGAAAAAGGAAATAGCCCATAATAGGGCAATGCTTTCTCTACAATAATTCCTTATGTTGGAACAGTGAAGAAGGCAGTATTCAGTAAGCTTGCCAATTATCAGGAAGAGTTTGAGATTTTCTATTCTTGTTCTAATCTCTAGCTAAGATTATCTAGAAAGTCATTTATTGACCAATATAAGATTATATGGGTTGATTAAGAGCTACCTGGCTATTGAAAAGAAAACCACAAAATAATTGATTTTTTAAATTTACTTGACTCACATTAAAAGAGAGATTATCTATATAGCAAATGATTACAGTTCTACTAATGAATATCATTTATTTTTTTAAAAAAATATTATTCAATGTGCTCACTATTTGCTACTTGTATCTATTTTCTAGAAGCATAATGATAATTAGCAATTAAAATAGTGATCAATAAATAAATCACTGATAAACTAAAGCATCGTAAATGATTATACTGTATATATGTATCAATGTCAGTCGTAGACAAACAGCATTACATATATATCTCAAAGGTCAGTAGATAGAATAAGTAGATAAAATAATAATATAAAAACTTCAATAAAATAATTATTATCAAAATTTCAAAGTCTATAAGCATTTAAATATAAACTTTCATTTATTAGTTACTAAATTATTACTGGTGCAGATAGACTATCATTATTTCCAAAACCAGGGTTTAAAGTTAAGTTCGGATTTAAAAAACTTTTAGGAAGGCACAAAGTCACTCAAAGTATTTTAAAATAATTGAAATATTATTTATTAATAAATAGTCCTTAAAAATAATTTAATAAAATAGAGACATTTAAATTCATTACTTACATTTTCTTTATTACAAAAAAAAAATGCATGGATAAATATTGGCAATTCAAATACTACATTGTAATAAATTTGTTGCTATTTTTCTATCGTTGCTTCTATTAATCTGCAATTCTCTTGGATGATGATAATTATGAGTAGTCGGAAGTAATCTCAGTCTACTATGAAGTATTTAACATTTTTATTTTAAAGTATTAAACAAGCTTTCTTAGTATAGTGTTGTATTATTTATATTGAAGTAAACTTGATACTAAAAAAGGAAATATGTAAAAACTATGAAGTAAAAAAAAGAGTTTAGCCAATATAATTTTACAGAGCAATCCATCTAATATATCTCAAAGATCAGTGGAACATTCGCTTATAAATCCATTTGAAATTATGATTATTTTAAAATTGCATAATAGCAAACAAACTTATAAAAAGCAAAAAGCCACAAAATTAGTTATTAGATAATGCATTTTATCAACAGATCCTTTCCATGATAACAAAACTACAAACTCAGATACTGTAATAATTTTTTACGCTCCTAAATAATAAAACGCAAGGTTATTAACTGTGTAGCAATTTTATGTTTCTAAAATTGGAAAGAAATGGATACATACAATGAACGTACTTTTTCACCGTATATATTTATAGATAATAAAACAATTTATTAATAAGAAAGTCAGTATAAATATAAGGTAATAAACAATATTAATTTCTCTTTTTTTATAGCCTTTTGAAAATAAATAAATAAATTGTTTGTATTTGAATTTGTAAATTAAATATTTCGACAATTATTTTTAATTTGATTGATTTAAATTGTTTATTTTTTTAAAAAAAGTCATTAATGAAGATTTTTAAAAAAACCTGAATTAATAATTAAATGTTAATTTGCAAATAATTAACAATAGTGGATTTTAATGACAAAATCGTTAAAATCTTTTTTTATTTTACTTTTGTTAAACCAATTTTCTTAATATGTGTAATTATCATAAAATAAATATATTTTATGTAAATATTAAATCTAAAACCAAGAAATATCTTTGAATGTCAATAAAGTAATTTTTTTAATTAACCACAGATACACATGTAGATAATCATATATATATTCAATACTGATATATAACATATTTAACTTATTCAGTCATGTAATTTTGTATATTTAAAGGTGAATATTGGTCTGAAACGTAATATTTCATAAAAAAAAATAGAAATGCGCATATGTAATCAGAAATTTTACCAAAATCACCCTTTCCTTTATTTTGCTTTAATATCTTATATAAATAATTTATCCAAACCACTTTTAACACTTTTTAGTAAAAGTCTTTTATTGTACATACATACATACACCTTTTGTTTCGATTGTCCTGCAGTCTTCGAGTTATGATATAATGAACAAAATAAAATTTTGTTAATTATATCATAGCTCTGAAGAAGACTGCAGGACAGTCGAAACAAAAGGTGTATGTATGTATGTATGTATGTATATATGTATGTATGTACAATAAAAGGCTTTTGCTAAAAAGTGTTCAAAGTGGGTTGGATAAATTGTATATATATATATATGATATAAATTCTTTGTTGTAATATTCTTTTGTTTTATTATTAGGCCAATAAACAATGACTATTTATCAATTTATAGATTTTCTTACATGTAAAATGTTTTTAAAAAATAAAATAAATATTATTGATCATTTAATAATACATAATCAACACTATATGACTGACTATCACAAACCTCTCACACCATCAGTTTCTCCCTACACTAACTATGACTATGGAATTAGGGGTTTGTTTATATTAACCATGTTATCACCATTCATTTACATGCTTAACATTTCTAACTCCATTTTGTTTTTTAAATCAACTTCTCTAGAATTAAGAAAGCAATGATTGAAACAGGTATAATAAACTGACATTCCTTAATTGTCATATTTTCTCACAGAACAAGCAATAATGAATCAAGTTGAACAGGAATTAAGACAGGAGTTTCAGATAAACAAAGATTGCATCTTTATGCAATCATATTTAGGGAGCAGAAACTTGGTCTAAAATGACCTGTCTCACACAGTCTAATTGTCATACCTGAGAGTTTACTTTTTAAAGTGTTAGAATAGGAAATAGTGCAAATTCTAAAGTAGTGCAAATTCTAAAGATAAATCTTATAAATTTATTTTTTTTCTTCAAAATACAAATACATAGAACATGGAAACTTTATCTGATACTGAGAATGAAGAAAATCACTGGTGGCTAGGAAGCTGTCAAGATTTAAGATCATTCTAGCTGTGTTTAGTAAAAATTAATCTTCCATAGAAAGAAACTTAATAGAATAGGAAAGTGACTGCTGGTTTTTTGGGACAGATTAACCAATGAAAAAATAATGAATGATGTTGCTATTTGCTGTAAAGTTTAATTTGTTATTTTCTAATTTCTTGATATATTAATAAATGACTAAGGATATTAAATCATAGCTTGCACAATGGCGCCAGTGCTCATTTTATTGGTGTATACAATATTATATACAGAGACAGAAAGCTTTTATTCCTTGTTAGATAGTGTACTTACAATAATATCATTAAAAGATCAGATTTTCTTCTTGGAGATTATAATGCACATCTAGAAAAAAATAAATATTTAGTGAATTAGATTTTTTTTCAAATTTCATAATCAATAAAAGGAGATAAGTTCAATTGTTAATGCATAGAATTGTAAAAGTTATAATAAAAGCTTACTTTTGTAATTATTTTTTAGAAAATGAAAAAAACAATGACTATAAGTTAACTATCAACATACTTAATGACCATATATATATGTGTGTGTGCGTACGTAGGTATTTATATTGTTTTGTAAGCAAATAATGATAAATATTTTAAAGTTCAAATTAAAAGAAACAAAAATTATAACATTGTCTAGTATTTATTTGATTTTGTTTATGAAAATACTACTAAATAAATTCAAATAGAAATTTTTTATAGCAAATATTATTTAAGTTTTTTAATTATAAATTTATTTACATTGATTACTAAGTAATATTTACTAAGGCTGTAACCTCAAGAATATGCGCATACAAATGTGATAGTAGGGACCTCTACAGGTCTTTTGAGGTTACAGCCCATAGTAAATATTACTTAAGTTTTTTAATAAATTTGGGAAATGTGAGCAAAGGTAAAAGTAATAATTTAAAAAAATATTTAAATATTAATTATTATATTTTCCAAATTATTTTCTGCAACATATCCTTTCAAAAATTATTTTATAATTTCAAGGATTCTTCCAAACTATCATAATAATTATCACTAATTAAAAATTTTTTAATTATAATTTTGTTTTTAATTTAATAAAATGTTAAATACACTTTTAAACAGTTTATTATTTTAAAATAAATCTTAATTAAAATTTTTGATTTTTCAATAACAAGGTGCCCATTAAAATTATTCTAAAAACTAATATAAAATAAAAGTTATCACAAGTGGGCCACATTCTAAACCCAACATAAGTTTGTGAATTGACCCAATATGCATCTTTTCATTGTTAATAATTAGTAATAATTTTTAAATTAGTATTTGATTTTAATCCATATTGCTTAAATTTTTTTTGAAATGCTACTTATTTTTTTTAAAAAATCCTAATTTATATCTTTCATTTTTTATTTACTTAATAGTTTAAATAACAATTATGGTAGAAACAAATGTATG
Organism: Epiperipatus broadwayi; assembly: GCA_028023455.1. Lineage (NCBI taxonomy): Eukaryota > Metazoa > Onychophora > Udeonychophora > Euonychophora > Peripatidae > Epiperipatus > Epiperipatus broadwayi. Next base: position 379,303 of record JAQFVV010012832.1, read on the forward strand.
TTATGTGTGCAATCATTAAATTGCCATAAAAAATATTCAAGTTGAGAAAAAGAAAGAAACAATTTAATTCATATTTTCATCTCAAAACTGCAATATTAAAAAAAAAATACAAATTTACACTACCAGTATAAAGGTGTTTTAGACAGATATATTTTTAGCTAACTAAAGAAAACAAAAACAAATTTAACGAAGGTTGACATTCTATGCTCAGAAAAATAGCAATAAATAATCAAAGACTGCATCATGAATCCCTTCATTCTATGTATCCTATTTATACAAATTAAAACATCTATTTCATAACATAAATCTGCAGCATTTTCCCTTTCTTTTCTAGCACCATCTATATTAAAAATAGATGGTGCTAGAGTATAAAGAAATGCTTTTATTAATATAACAAGTTTTTAATAATCATGTGACATACTGATATAAATCAATAGCATTTATGTTCGATTCATTTTCTAAATCAATAAACTTTTTTTAGAAAAAGTAATATTCTGAAAAGGAGGTTGCCTTGACAACAATTTGAAATTGTTGATTGGTATTGATATTGGAAAGTGTTGACTTGCTTTTAATGATATATATATTACTGATATTGCATATAGAATAAAAATTTTAAATTATACTTACTATTTTCTAATTTTATTTATTTTAAGAAGCTGAAATAAAACTTATTATTTGTTTTAATTTAAGTTTCAAAGGAAATTTTATTTTTCAGTTTAAATATATAAGCAAAACTACATAGATCAATATAGATAAGTATTTACATATAAATTTATAAGAAACAACAAAGAAAAAAACACCTTAATCAGGATTAATTCCTAATGATTATCATCCTATTTAAGCTATTCTAAATCCCTTAAAGGTTTGATTTTTATGTTATAAATGACCATGTGACCACATAAATATTCAGTTAAGCAATTTTCTTGTCATTTAATCTTATGCATTCTACTTTATCATAAAACATTTGTATTATATCTTCTATGAGAGATTGAATAAAAATATTTTAATTCCTGTATATTGTTAGTATTAATACATATATATGATAGAGTCCCTGTCAAATATAGAAATAATGAAACCAAGTTTCCCTTGCTTTGTGAAACAACAGACATCTTAAGTATCTGCATTATTAATGTGTTTTTTATACATTTATCATAAATTATAATATGGTATGCTTCAATATTTTTTTTTATATTCTTTATTATTACTTAAATTTTATTTTCCAAATGTACTACATCTGTTTGTTTTTTTAGATTATCATGAATAGGCTAAAATTTATACTGATTTAAACTTGGAAAGGCCTACATTGAAGATGATAATGTTGATATACATAAAGAAAGATATATTTAAAAAATAAATGTAACAAATTTATATTTTGTTATGTTATTTATATAATTATATATGGGAGAGAAAGAGTTAAAAAATTCAATTTTTCTTAATGTTAAATACTCTTATAAATTAATATAATATTTTTATAAATTTATTTTTCATAGGATATAAAAAAGAAATTGTTAAATATCTTAATCTATGAAAAATACAAAGAATGTACAAAATTCATTATTTTTAATGCAATTATAAGAACGAAAAATAGATTAAATTATAAAGGAAATATCAGGTAAAGAAAATTTACTACTGATGATGATCAAAGATTACTAATGGTATTCTATTATATATTTATCTTATTATGTCTTTAGTTAGATAACATCATATATTATTCAAATCAAAACAAACTGTTTAATAATGTTTATTAAAATATTGCACTTTTTTAAAGTTAAAAAAAAAAGAAAACAATATTAAATATACAATAATAAAAGTAATTAATTCAAATATTATTAAAAAAAACAACTGAATATGATATTTCATTAAATTATTTAAATTTACAGACAAAAAAAAATCATATCTAGAATATACTGTTCTTCATTTTTTAAAAATAACAATTTATTAGAAAAAAATGATTTTCTTTATCCATTTTTTATAACAAGCTAAAAATCAAGCATTTTGTCTGGATGATCATTAATTTATTTCTTTTTCCCTCAGTGTCTTGTGGAAGATCTAGGTGTTATTTATGTTTTATAACTTGTTGCAGACTCACTCATTTTCCATCCTGCAGATAAACATTCCATTAGTGGTAGATTATCAAAGTAAATTGCTCTTTCAAAACAACCATCACCTTTTACATTAATCTTACATGCCTCAGCCTTAGATTAATGATTATGTAATTTGTCTTACTTTACATTCTGTATAAGAATTATATTTGACAATAATTTTTAAATACTAATATAACAATATATTCAGCAAAACTACATATCTGAACTTATATAAATATACAAGAATGTGTGTTAATATAGCATAAGCAAATCATTTAATATAGCTTTAATAATTTCATTTTTTTTAAAAAATAAATTAAATGTATTTTAATATCTTAAATATATATACTAACTTAGTAATTAGGATTCCATCTTTATTGTTAAAAGGAGGTTGCCTTGACAACAGTTTGAAATTGTTGATTGTTATTGATATTGGGAGTGTTTAAGTGTTGACTGGTTTTTAATGATATATATATATACTGTTTCTATTATCATAGTTTTTTTAAAAGATTTTGCATCTTTTGTTTACATTTAATAAAATAAAAAAAATAGTATAACTTTAATAATGTAGCAAAAATTTATTAATATAAAATTCCTTTTAAATTATCAAATATTTATTTATTTTAATATATTATTTAAAAATAACTTTAGATAAATATTCAAAAAGAAATTAGAAAAAAAAAAAAAAATTCAATTTTTTTTTAAAAAATCAGACATAAATCTAACTTAGAATAAATGCATTTTAAATATGTTTGAAACTTTTAATTTTTTTTTCTCATGTGTCATAGCATCAGCCGGGACGAATTTGAACCAAGTTTCTATTATAATTCCTTTTTTTTAAAAAAAAATAAAATTAAAAAATCATGTCCGTTAATTAAAACTTTTTTATTTTGAAATAAATGTGAAATAGTGAAAATACATAGAATTTTTATTTATAATTACACAATGGTTTTTTTCACAATTTACTATTGATATATATATATACAATAAGTTTTTTTTATTTAAAAAATCTTCATCTATAAAATTATGAAATTAAAGTTTCCAGTCAAAGATAGTGAAAATGATTTTTATTTCATAAATAGCTTACAATCTAAAGTTTTTTTCATTCATTTAACAAAAAAAGGCCCCTATGTGTGTTTAAATTATGATTATAAAATGTGATGGTGAATTCTAAATTGAAACAGAGATTTCAGTTGAGATAAACAAATATAGAGAGAAGTTATGAATAACTAAAACAAAAACCCAAAATAAACTTGTTTAAACTCAGAACTGGAATTAACATTATTATTAATATTAAAATTAAGAATCAAATGGAAATGATGATAATCAATAAACTAATGTAATTCTTAATAATAAATTTTCAATATACTTTCGCTCCCCCCCCCTTTCCACCAAATTATCTAAAATTAGATAAGTAAAAATATAAAAATAAACAATTATTAATCTTTAAAAATTACATATAAAAAATATATGTTGGTCTATTTATTTCATCTAATATTAGACTTTAAATGTTTCAAAAAAATTCAAACTTTATTTGAATTTTTCAAATACATTCTATTGTTAGTATTGGCACACAAGTTGATATGTAATATGATGTTTTGAGTGATGTTATCCTCCTGTCTTCTTTAGATGTTGCTGATCTGACCAATCACAGTACTTGTATAGGAATCAAACCAGAGACCTTTATATTTATAAATGCAGAATTTAAGATGATGCTTTAATCAATAAGGTTTAAGCCGGTGATCTTTAGTTTCATGAATATTGAATTTATTTATTTGATCAAATGAAGATTTTCTATTATTTTTATTTTATCTGGTTAGCAATAAACCAGTCAACTTTTTATGTGTCTTAGATAGTTAAATTAAAATTAAAAAATCAAAAAGAAAATTTTGTTTAAAATACTGGCTTAGCTAATTGGTTAGAACTTCACCTTAAAATTAATATTCACAAATTTAAAAGTTTTTGGCTCAATTCCCAAGTTAGCCTAGTTGGTTAGAGATTCATCTTAAATTCAATATTCACAAATTCAATGATCTCTGATTTGATTCCAATATGAACATTTGCACATCAGGGCAGCAACATTTGAAGAGCACAGAAGTTAAACTCTCCATACAGTAGTGGTACTAGTGCAAACCAGAGTAAACAATGGATGCAAGAAGGTTTGTACATAGAATCCCTATCTAGTGCCTACTCATCCAATATTCCCAGATTAGTTTCTAGCTTATGGCTTTTATCAGTGAGGAGCCTTGGATCTGAGAGCACTACACCTAGATCTTAGGGTCTAATGCAATTCTCCAGAAGCCACCTTTTACCTTATTAGCTAACTATAAGGTTTGAGTGCAAAATAAAAACACAATGTTTTCAATTCAAGATCATCAGCTTGTATAGTTATATAGATCTGAACTCAGTTCAACATCCATACTTTTTGGTATCTTTGGTTCTATAATAACCACAGGCACCATAATCATATTTGGCAGGATTGGTTTTAAATGGTGATCATGTGATGTTTATTGGTTTAAAACATCTGAAGAAGAGAGAATAATACCAGTTAAAACATTGTGTAACAATGGAATGAACTTGAACAGTTTAAATAAAATATGATTTTTTCCAAAATATTTAACTATAAATATTTGATGGAAATAAGTCCAATATATAATTACAATTAAAATATTGTCATCATAAACTTTCAGACTAATAATTGAAATTATATTTTAGTTGAAAAAATTGCATTATTTGAATCTTTCAGGCTATTTGAAGGATGCAAAATTAAAGAGATAAAATTGTTTTTCTTTCAGACATAAGAAAATGAAACTTTTATTAATAATAAATACATTAAAACAAATGCATTCATTATCTACTCATAAAAGGATACAAAAATGTTAATTCACGACTGGCAAAGGCAGTTATAAAAGAGAATACAATTCTCAAAAATGTAAAATATCTTAGTAATGGAAGGAAAGTTATTTCAGCAATAAGAAGAAAAGATAGCACTGCTACTAAGAAGGGAAAAATCAGAAGGATTTGGTAGAATTTTATAAAAACATATAACTAATGTACAACTGTGTCTTAGTTTATATATATGTAAAATTCTATATTCTGTATTAATATATACATATATATACGATAAGATAAATAAATAATGTTTCTATATTTACAAACACTAATAAACAATTACCGTATCTACAAATGATAATTCTATAATATTGAGCGTTTTGAAGGTCAGAGTCTTCATTTTCAAAGAAATAGCTAGAATCCAAGACGTAAATTAAGGTGGATTAAATTTTCATTGACCTAGATTTTCGTTTATCTAGGTTTGCCACTTTCTAGAGATGGCGTAAAATGTTTCTTTTTTATTCATGGCATAGAGATAAAATATGCTGCTTTGATCTTTCTTTGCAATTCATGCCCCCTCACTGCATACCATGTGAGAGTTATCTGGCATGCACTGGTGCCCTGTAGTAGCTGTGAGCTGTGCAAAAATAGAAGGGTGGTATGGATCAATGAGAGCCTTGTTGTATGTATATTTATGTTGTGCAAGTCTTGTGTGGATGGATGCGCTAGTCTCACCATAATATGATGCCAGGCAATTATTGTTACTGCATGCAATCTTGTAAATGGCCTGCTGGTCATGCATTGGAAGAATATGATCTTTAGTGTTGTTGATGCTTCTATTGAAATTGGGGGGTGAGTGGTAACACATGCTAAAATCGTCTCAAAAGATTGTATATAAATCTTTGTGTATATTTTTAATATATGGCAACAAAATTTGAGGTTTATTCTGTTTGTCTAGAGTGGGGTTGATTTTAAAATTTCTGATAATGTTACCAATTGATCTCCTGCTATATTTAACATTTATTAATTCATTTCTGAACATCTCAATGTTCTTCCTTTTATCAGCTTCAAAGCTGCCCAGATTTGCATTTCTATGTAAAAAGTTTTCAGACCAGCCATTTTATATATGTATGGAGTGTTCGATAAATTGTGTATATGGCCCCTAACGTTAATCAGTTTAATGGTCATTCTATACCAGAAGCAATGGGCTTTATCCTCACTTGTAGATCCAGATATTTGGTGCTATCCAAAGCTTCATTTTAAGTTGTGTTTATGTGTAGACCTGATGCTGTTGTAAGGTCTGTCTTAATTTCGTCTATTATTTCTTTGGGTGCAGCTATAAAAATATCATCCATGTATCTAGTGTATAGCACTAAACCACAGGCCTTATGTCTCAGGATGATGATTTGCTCATATGTGTTCAGAACAATGCTGGTAATGATTTCACTCATTGAGAGACCCATTGGCCCTCCATTGAGCATGAAATACCACTCTTGTTTGAACACAGCATACATGTTTTTATTCATCCAGCTCAACAGAGCCACATATTTACAATGAAAAAATTGAGGCATATAATTAAATCTATGAAGAATGGAAAAGTATCAGAAAATGTTAAGATTAAGCATTCAAATAAAAAATAAGTAAATAAAAAAAGTGTTAGATGACTGGGAAGAACAAAATATTGTAATGGACACCTAGATGCTACATTATCCAGAAGCACCACTAGCCAAAAGATCTATACCTTCCTCTTTATTTAAAGCATTATTTAAAACTATCCTATGATAAGATAAAAAAAAACACTATGGAAGAAAATTAGATTTACTGACAAGATAACAATAATACACAAATCCAATAAACATTTCAAGTTTTCTCCTGAATAGTTATCCAATTGCTATGAAAAAAACTCTAAGCCCATAGTCATGATGGGATGGACAGCTTACCAGTTATATAGATTTGGTAATATACATGAAATATTGAAAGCAGAATATAAGTGCTTATATGAAACAAAACAACTTAATAACTATCAATGATTTATTAAATAAGGAAATATACAAAATTAACAAAGCGTATGACACACTTGAATGAGAAGCTATAAAGATACACAGAAATTATTACATGCTAAGCGCTTTCGAGGCCTTTTGCCTCATATTCATAGCGGTACTGTGAGCTGCAGAATGAGGAAATAGGGCAAGGAAACAAAACAGTATGCAAATCATATGCAAATGAACTAGATAGTCCAACATGTATACGCTTTGCATACTGTTTTGTTTCCTTGCCCTATTACCTCGTTCTGCAGCTCACAGTACCGCTATGAATATGAGGCAAAAGGCCTCGAAAGCGCTTAGCGTGTAATAATTTCTGTGTATCTTTATAACTTCTCATTCAAATGTGTCATACGCTTTGTTAATTTTGTATATTAAATTATCGAATGAGAAGTCTTAAAATCTTTAATATTTTATAAATAAGGAAATGAAATTATTCCACATTAATAAATAACTTACAGATGCCAAGCAGTTTCTTTCCTATTGGTCAATTGATATATACATTTTCATATAATATTAATAAAAAGATAAATAATATTATTTAGCATGTTAAATAAGCTTAGGAAAGATAATTGGTTTTCCAAAACTCATTGAAAAGCAAGAATATCATATAAAAATCAAAAGATTATAATAATTTTCTATTGGAAAAAATTTAGTTTGATTCTTTGGATAACAATTATACATAAATTGTGAATATTGTATTAACAAATAACTTAACCTAGTGTATATATAGTAATTAAAAAAAACCCATAATGTCCAATATATTCACATGTAAATTGTGCTATGTGTATATTATGAAGATATACACTTAAAATGTGTATAAATGTATGATTATGCATTCAGCACTCCAATGTCATCCAGTTTTCTGAATCATCAGTTGCTCATTCAAACAATCATCATTGTCTTCTAAATCCTATGATGATCTTGGTATCAGGTACACTAGATGTTGATAGATAAGGATCTCTAAAGAAAAATGTTAGAATTTGAGCTTACTTCTTTTATTTTATTTTTGAACATCTTATAAGGTCTCATTCATTGGTTTGTGCTGTTTATGGCCTCATAATATAAAATCAGTACCTTCAATTTTTTGTTCTTTTCTACAGGTTTATCAGTTTTCTATTTTAATGACTTCCTTTTCTTCATACAGTTGAATTAATTTCTCATTAGTTAATTCTTCCACATATGATACTAAAAACTCTTCAGTGTTGTCATCATCAATTTCTGTAAATCCTTATTTCTTTGTTAAGTTAAATTTCATTTTCCATGCGATTGAAGTAGATTTCTTTTTGATTTCAGTGCTTGTAATGAGCAGGGTCAGACTTTATTTCCTGTAAGGTTAAAAGTTATGTTAGTGATCTTTGTTCATGTATTGTCTATAAAATCAATAACTGTTTTTATATTGAAGTCCTTCCAGAGTTGAATTGTGGAATTGTCATATCAGTGTTCTTATCCAAAGTATCACCAAGCTGCTGCATGGGTTGTTGAAGATAGTATATCTTGAAGATAGTGTTGTTCAATGGTATTGATTTGAATTGAATATATATATATATATATATATATATTGTAACGGGATGGGGATAGTATCAAAGTGAACCTGGGGTGATGGATAAGTCATCATCAACCCCAAGTAAAAACATACATTTGAAATATCACTAATTTACAGAGTATAATAAGTAAGATATATTTAAGAGGAACATGAAATCAAGAGATCTCTGTGTGATCATTGAGAGATCAGCAGAGCAACTATAAATCCACCAGCATTATAATTTAAAAAATAAGTACAAGTAAATACTCGAGAGAAATAACCATCCATCATCATCATTGATGGGAATAAACAAGTCAGTATAAAATCAGTACAATGAATCAACAGTCCATCTTGTGGTTGGATTTAAGCAATAAAAAATATAAATCAACAGCCAACCTTATGACTGGATTGGAAATGGTTCTTCTGTAGATCAGGCTAACTATTGAGCCTATGCCAGCTTGAGCAATTATTTAAACATAACTTGGATGCACCAGCTTAATGCCCATCCATTAAAATACACAATAATCAGAAATCAAAACAATAATGTTGTGAGATAAAAAACATGCTGATTATCATCAATGCTCTGGCCACTTAAGTACCATTAATGTACTGGCCAACTATAAACTTAAATTTTTAATAAGATTAAAATAAAATATAGTGCATGGGTTTTAAAGAATATAATCTTATGCACCAACCAGGATGATGATTATGAGATTAAAATATAGTGCATGGGTTTTAAAGAATATAATCTTATGCATCAACCAGGATGATGATTATTGATCATCTCTGGATGCCCAAAAGCACTAAATACACATCCCCATTTATAATTTTCACCCCGTGCACAAATCTAGCTCAGAGAACACAAGCTCTATTACTGTATGTGACCAATAGATGATGGAAACAATTTTAACAATTAAATAAGTTTATTAATAACAATAAAATAAAATGGTATTGTGGCTCTTCACATATCAATTAAGCCTTCTGATTTTGATTACTATACAATAAAAAAATTATGACATTTATGTTTTACAAAATTACAATACACAATCCAAGTTATTACTACGGTTTACATATATATGTGCACAGATGCGCGATTTATAATATACAATTAATATTCAATAACAAAAAGTGATTAAAATTTGTATATATGTCTTATTTGACAAGCATTGATACAAAACCGCAAGCCAAACTAACTGATATTTTTTATCAATATTTTATAACCTTGGTTAGGTCATGTGACAAAAACACAGTGGCTGTTTTCAATCTGTGTAATCCATTTGAAAACAAGCTGGAAATTTCTATCAAAGTGTGATATTCATGTTTTTACTTTAATCTTTGGAATTTGACCAAAGGTGTGATAATTCTTTAGAATTTTTCATCTACAAAGATTTCTTTAACTACACAGTAGAAATGCAAATAAGCCTTAATTAAAAAAGATATTTTATACAAGTATTAATTAAAAGATTTAAAAAAATAAATTATGCTTTTTTTTAATTTCAAAATCAGAATTACAAATATTATTTATCAGACCTTTTTAAAAATACTTATTTCATAATGAAATTTTGCTTTAAACCCAGAGTTATTTAACCCTTTATTTATTATTATTTTGTTTTAGAAAATATAGAAAAATATCTACAAAAATTTATTCTATGTTTATTTCTACTTTTCATTTCCTCTTTATATATTTATGCACACACACTATAATGTGTGCTATGTAACCCAACTGGTTAGAATATATATCACTATAAACTTTAAATCTGTAAAAAAAAAAATTCAATATAGCTAAAAAAAAATGTTTCTCATTGTTCAGAAAAAAAAAACCATACTGTTTTATTATTTTGCAATTCACAGTTTTATATTATTTATGGGAAATTATTTAGAATTAAAAAATCAATGTTTAATTGTATCTCACTTAAGTTTACTGTTGAAATCATCATCAGTTTAAGATAGCCAAATTAAATAATTCTAATGCATTTTAAGAATGCTCATTGTAAGCAATATCTAAGACTTTTTTAGAGTATATATTATGCAGATATAAATAAGCAGCATTTTATATACAAATATTCTAGCTGCTATGGCATGAAATGTCAAATTTTATTGTGCATGGTAACCATTTTCCTGGAATGACCTAGCAATTTTTTAAATAATATCATATGTTGCAATGGCAGAAATATGAACCATTTAAATAAAAATTAAATACAAAAATCTTCTTCACTTTATTTGCATTACATTTTTATCATATAAAATTTATTATTAAGTGCCTAATGAATAAAAACATCTTGCTTTTTTTTATTACTGAAAATAAGTTTAATTTAATTTAAATAGAAGGGATTTACATCCTAAGCCCATATACTGTAATGATATTATAATAGCTGGACCATGTCTTGTTGAGTACTGAGAATATTCTCAAACCAAAGCACAAGTTAAAGACTTGAAAAGATAAGAGTGACCTACTTATCTTTTGTATCTAAATTTAGTTATGTAGGCCAATCTAAAGTGGCTTAGTTTGAGAATGTGAAATGTTTATTTACTTTATGTGCATTAATTTCTTTCTATATATATATTTTCATGAAATTTTCCAATTTACTATGTGTTTATATAGTGTATACTAATAGCAGATTTGAATTAGCTGAAATTAGCTTCACAAAGATGTTAATTTAAAATTGATTGACAAAATATTTTAGCTAATAATATTGTAACCCAAAGTTCAGGTCACAATCTGGTAGAAGCAAAAGATGACTGGTTGAGAGAAGTACATTTTATGCGGAGTGTGGTTAAGATTGGTTGTGCATTTATGAAAAGTAAATGAAAATGAATACATGTTTATTTTCCATTTAAAATAAATAATAACAACTATTCCAGGACTTAATACATTAAACAAAAGAACAATAAATTACTCAGGGTACTTTTATGTATATATGATAATAATCTTGCTAAAAACATGCAAAACTCTCTATGTGTATTGCCACTCAATGCAAGCCAGAGTAATCAATGGATGCCAGAAGGTGTGTGCATAAAATACCCATCTAGTGTCTACTCATCCAATATCCCAAGACTAGTTTCTGGCTTGTGGCCTTCGTCAGTGAGGAGCCTTGGATCTGAGAGCACTGCATTTAGATCAGTGGATGTAATGCAATCCTCCAGCAGTCACATTTTATTTCTACTTAACTACAAAACTATCAGTCTTAAATTGAAAACCCCATAATATTTTCAATCCAAGCTCATTAGCTTATATGGTCATATTACAGTGTTTTCAATATAAGACTCATAGTTTTACATTAAGTAGAGATAAAAGGTGGCTGCTGGAGGGTTGCATTAGATTCTAAGATCTAGGTGCAGTGCTCTCAGATCCAAGGCTCCTCACTGACAAAGGCCACAAACCAGAAACTAGTCTGGGGATATTAGATGAGTAGGCACTAGATGGGGATTTTATGCACAAGACTTCTGGCATCCATTGATTACTCTGGATTGCATTGAGTGGCAATATGTATTGAGAGTTTTGCCTATTTTAATAACAGTTATAAGCAAGAATAGAAAATGGTGATCATGTGATGTTTATTGGCTTAAAATAATCTTACTGTATTCTTAAATACATATATAAACTTTGTTGCAATATCTATTGTGTAAAGATATTCTTATACAAATCAGTAGGTCCTTTTAAATAAGGCTAAAAAATTATATCTTTCTCTCATTATTAAATTAAACATAATGTTTAATTAATCAATCATACTGGGATTCTTAACTAATTAATCTTAATATTGAATTAAAAGACGTATAAATTTAAAATTTACAAGTTATTGTAGGTAAGATGAACATAAAATAAATGTTATTGTATATTACTCTATCTACTAATTTATATTTCAGATAGCAATAGTAATAATAAATGATTGAGATAAATTTAATAAATGAATATTTAGTTTAATAGCTTGGAAGTATGATCTTTTATTTCAACAATATGTAAAGATTATAACATTTATTTGTCTTCAATAGTTAATGCACACCCTTTCCACACCCCTTTCCCTTTTCATATGTATCCTTTCCTTTTCACCATTTTGCTCCTGAATTTCATTTTTACCATTCTCTGTAAACCTTATTTAACTATATTTGTACATTTTTTTGATGAATAAACTTTCATCACTGAGAGAAAAAAAAAATATGTAAAGATGGTGATTTCAATAATGACAAAAAGATATAACAATTGTTTTATTATAAATAACATATATAATATATAAACAAAATAAGAAAATATAAGTAAATAATAAACATACTTTCGTAACAAAATTCTATAACAATATTAATAAATATTATTGTTTGTTCTCTAGTAAATAAGCTAATCTTGGATTGTGATTATGCATGTGATTCTAAAGTGTTGCAAATATAAGATACTCCATTTGGAGAGAGTTGAACAATATTAAGTTAAAACCTAACCTTACTTACAGGAAGATAAGAATGTTTTAGAACATTCTTAATTATTGTTCTAGCATTAATTAATAGATGAACAATCCATTCTACAAAAGTGGGCTAGTTCTTTAACTCTTCTGAAGCAAGCAAAATTATTTACTCAGTACTCCTAATAAGCTGTACAAAATACATGACTTCATTAATTATGACCTTCATATCTTTTACTAGTATGGCTTGTTATGTTTCTTATGTTATATTTAAAGTTTAAATAATTAGTTAGGAGTATACCTCAACTAATAAATATGATTATTTTATTGATACTATAAGAATGTTTTATTGCATAATATAGCATTTAACAAATTATACAATGACCATAGTCACTGCACAGATAAATAATCCTCTGTGATTTAATCATCTACTTAGGATTTTTAGCTATCTATTAATCAGAGACTAAATTCAAAGACTAATAAAACATAAGTTAAGCATGAATGGTTTTACATAAGTGTATAAGTTAGTTCAACCAAATTCAATCTGTTTCCAATCCAAAATGTAAATCACAGATATACATTCATACCCAAGATCATTAATAATAATATAACATTGTTACCTTTACTTTCTTATGTCTGCATTATTTAAAAACATTATTATTTATTTATTACTATGCTAATAATAACTACAAGCCAAAAAAAATCACAATTATAAATAAAGTTTATTGAGTAATTCCGCAAACATGTAATCAATTGTACTTTCATGAACAATTTCAAATATCCTTTGGAAGTATTTACACTTTTGCAGAATATTCCAACATTCATAATTTACTAGCAATGATTCAATATGATAACTAAATATTATATGAAATGCACAATGTAATCCATTTTTTAAATCTGCAGTAATATTTAATATAATAATTTTAAGATATTTAATAATGCACATTTAGTAATCCTACTATGGATTGTATAGTTACCAAATTAATCCATTTAAGAAGGTCTGCTTATTAATTTATGATATTTATCATATTTGCAGATTATCGCATTTATAATCATAAATCCATTATTACAGAGATGAAAGTTAAATTGTAGTTTTATCCTAAATGAGTGGTGTAATTCTTTAAAAAACACGTGTGTAGACTAATATCCATACGGTTGGTGTTTATCATGTAGTTTAAAATGTGTGAACTAATATCCCTGAAGTTGGTGTTTATCACATAGTTTAAAGACAGATTATTAATCCTTTAGTTTCAACATATTTAATTTATTTTGCTACAGTTCAAGCCATTTAAATAATTTATAAGACTTAGCAAATAAATAATAATCCAGAGATTGAGTCAACTCCATTGATCTTCATTAAGACACAAGTAGTTTCTCCAAAGCTGTAAACTTATACATTGATTTGGATTCACATTGTATAAAGGTTTAGCTCTCATTAATCCACAGGCAGGTAATCAGTATAACTTCCAAATAAGTTCTTTTTAAAACGAAAAGACAAATTATTTGATTGATATTACAATGAGCATCAGAAAAGCAATTTTCCAAAGTTACAGTAATGGTTGAAGATCATAAAGTGGATTTTTTTTTCAAAATAGTATTTGGTAATAATCCATACTGTTGTTGTAGTTAGTTCAAAAATGTCCAGAGTAGATATGTCTACTCTGTCATTATGGAGAATATGATCAAAAGAGCTATTTAAAATTTAATTCAACAGGGCCATGAATTCAAAGACTGATTGAATTTTGGCAAGAGGTTGTTATATTTATAGCTTATGATCTGCTGGTATTTCAATTCATCAAAATTGTCCAATGTTCTTTATTTCTTTAATTTTTTACAGGGAAAATCTGTCTTGTTGCTATGGAAATACTGAACAGCAGCCAATTATAAATGTCTGCATTTATTCCGGGCACTTAACTTTGAGACATTGATTAAAATGAAAAAAAAAAACCATATCTTTAATGTTGTACCTTAATTTGTATTACAAAAAAATGTATAATCATTTGTTTGGCAACTAAACAACTCAGTGCCCTTGTATTATGCTATAATTAAGATACTATATGGTATCAAAAATACTTAGCTTCAAATAAATCCTTTCTTATTTCAAACCCAAACCTGTTTAGTCATTAAATATTTTAATATTTGTTTATTCATTATAACTGAAACACATAGGCTTATTATATAGCTGTGTCTATATATGTAATATATAGGGTATATGAGCACAGACTTTCACATGACCACCACTCTCCACACTATCTCATAACACTGATACACTTGAACACATATATGTTGAAAAGATAAATAATCATCAATATACGTATTTCATGCTAAACCAGCAATCATCAGTTGGTCCAGATTACCATCTCTACACATATATGCTATAAGTGCTCAGAAATATATTAAGATAGCATTATAATATTTTTTTAAAGTTCTTAGATATTTTATTTAATAACATTTGTTTAATAAATATACATTTTAACTGAATTGAAATACTAAATAAAATAAATTAATTTAATAGCTTTACACTTATCAATTTTTAAATTGTTTTAAACATACAGAAATTGCATGCACGCACAAATAATACAACAGATGCACATACTTTATATATGATTTGATCAATAATATCTGCTTAAAAACATTTTTAAATACTTTATACAATTTTTTACTCTCTTAGATTGTACTATGAGAGATTTTTAAATTTCATTTTTGATCACATTACCTGCCATCTGGCCAATAATAATGGTGGATTTACTTTGTTTAACTAGAAAATAAAGCCAATAAATTTTTTAGTTTTTTTGGCTATATTGATTATGATGATAAATATTAGGTCACAATTTATATGAGAGTTGTAATGCTTGAAACAGCTTACAAGTAAGCTGCTCTGGGAAAAACAAGTTTATGAATGGTTTAATGATCAAGACAATATTAGTTTTTTTGGATGCAAAGAGCATTATTTACTCAGAATTTGTTTGTAACAATGAGGAATTTTACCTACAAATTTGGAAACATTTGTGTGATGTGATAAATTTTCCTGATTTGCAGCAAGGTAGGGAGGGTAAGTTTCACCATAAAAATGCACCAATCCACAAACAATTTTTAATCAAAAATAGCATTTTCCAGTTTATCCACCCATCATATTCATCCAATCACTTTCCAGAGGACTTCTTTTTATTTCTCCAAATGAAAAAATATCCCAAAGGGAAAAATTTTGAAGATTTGGAAATGGTGATGAAAAAAACCATTGAAGAATTAAAAGGCATCATTTTGCATAAGTTTCAGGACTTCTTTGACAAACAGAAACATGATTAGACTGGTACATTTCATCAAATGAACAGTACTTTGAAGGATATTCAATTTACAATACCTAAAAAGCACAATTTTTATTACAAAATTCCACACTACACAATTTTAAATTAATTATTAATAGATATGACCAAAAGTTATTTTTATGTTAAATAAAATTTGTATTTTTTATACCACTTTTTTTTTTTGTTGAAATTTGTGATAATGATGCTATTTACTTGGCTATGTTTGAAACAAATTATGAGATTATAACTTAAAATCATATACATAAATGGTATTTTAATTTAGATTTAGTAACTTTTCATCATATAAAGTTGATTATTAATTGCATAATTCATGAAATCATTTTGTCACCTCCTTTTTTTTTATGAAAATACTTTAAACTTATGATGATATAAATTTTTGACTGAAAAGTTGTAATTCAAAATTAGTTGACTGAATATTTTAGCTAATACAATATATAATTTAAAATTAATTATGAATAGTACAGTATATGACCAACATTTATTTTTAACAATAAAATTTGTATTTCTTTTTTATATGCTATATTTTTTACATTTGAGGTAATGCCACCTTTGTCTTGGATATATCTGAAACAAATTACAATATTACAATTTAAAATTAAGCAAACACTGCACAATAAATGACATTTTAAACTTATATTTAGTAACTTTGATCAAGTAAAATTGATTATTAACTGCATAATGCATAAAATCATTTCCCCCCTCAAACTTCACTTGCAATTATGGTAACTAAATTTTACAATTATGATAATCATAATTTTTGCCACAAGCCAAATACTATTCATAAAAATTTAAATTCATAAACTTGAATAACTTTAAAATATAATATTAATATATGTGATTATGAAAATGAGCATGGGATTACTTATTATATTGTACTGAATGGATTACATTTTTTGTATTTGTAAACATTAATGATGAAAATATTTACTTTGGATATGTTATTAAAGGATGTATTGATTGCCTTGAAAGAATACTAGTTAAAAATTAAATAAAGTACTGTATATTAATCATATTTTAATTTTATAATCAAATACTGTACTATATGAATAATAAATAAACTCTATTGTACATTTTTAGCATGGATGTTACCATTTTTCTTTTAGATCCTGTGAGATCATCAATCTTACAAAATGGCTGCATTTGTAAAATGGTGGATATTAAAAAAAATTCAATTTTTATTTTTTGATCATTACATCAACTGTAAATCAAAATAGTGGAAACAAATTAATGATGATTACTATGGTGAATCCTCACTTAAAGATCCAATACTAATTAGAATATATATGTATTATTCTTTATGGCATAGTAATTGTAAATTCATTTAATGGATATTGATAAACTTCGGCATGCCTTGACAAGTTTTTTTTCTAGTAATACAGATCAAATCATAAGCTTTATCTTAGAAAATCAGTATGGAGGTAATTTTTACAATGAATACTCAGAAATCTATGTAATGGCTACATATAACTTATAGATATATAAGCAATTCAGTGAGTAATACAAATCCAGCAACATATGGGTGATAGAATTATTATTAACCTCTTTATTCTGTATGTATCTTATGTATACATTTATGATTATTTCATTATCATTAAACTAATACTATATAATTGTATATACTTGTTTATATACCCATATTTATAGAATAGACATGATTAATAAGATATATTAAGATTTATGTAAAAAGCTCAGGTTAAAAAAGTATACAACAAACAAAATCTTTTAACTTCTCATTAATTCCTACTTTGTCAATACAAATATGTAGATATCAGTTAATTCTCATTGGTAAATCAATTCAATACATATCATTGATCCTCATTTTTAATTTACCATAGTTTATTCAATAACAATAACTCATACTAAGATTATATGAATTTAATTTTGGTGCCTCAGTTTGAGATAGTCAAAAAAAAAATATTTAGTTTAAATTTCTTTTTTTTTCTTTCTTAAACATAAAAAAAAAGAATTAATTTTCTAATTGATAAGATTTATAATGCAAATATGCTATAATAATAGTAATAACTATATAACAATAGTAGTAATAATAATAATACTAGACTCTTCTTCATATTATTAAAGATATTGCATTTATACTTTTTTTTCATATGTCAAAAGCATTGACTGTGAAGCGAACCCAGGCCAGCTGCTTGGAAGGCAGCTATGCTAACCGCTAGGCTACCAACGCTTGATGGGTATTGCATTTATACTTATTATTTCGCTAACACTCATCTCTCTGTGTTTTTTTTTTTTTTTTCATTTAACCTTTTGACTAATACGTCTTCATTCATTTAAATTAGTATATTTCGGGGTTTATTAGACTGTCTTAATATTTTATTTTCTTGCACTAAGTATCGGAGTAGTTGTCTTGCATTGGTGGTCGAGAGGTCAGCACGACTGCTTTGCACTTGCAGGCAGTTGCCCGGGTTGCGGGTTCGCGTCCGGCCGATGCTATGACACTTAAAAAAAAAAAAAGTATCGGAGTAGTTCTGTTTGATGTGCAACTAAACTTCCATCCTTTAATTACATACAATAATTCAGATTAATCTTTCATTTATTTTTATATATGTAAGAATATGAGATTGCAAGTACAAATTTGTCTCTTTATCTCTCACTTTTTTTTTCTAAAGTTAGAATGATGTTTATTACTATACAAAGATAATCATAATTCCATCATCAGATTTTCAATTGGATAGACGGTTGAAGAGTTGGAGTGTGGATTAGATTGAAACCTGTCCATTAAAGTATGAGGATTGTCTATCTTAATATATATCTGAGCACTTATAGTATATATGTGTAGAGATGATAATCTGGACCAACTGATGATTGCTGGTTTAGCATGAAATACGAATATTGGTGATTATTTATCTTTTCAACATATATGTGTTTAGGTGTATCAGTGTTATTAGATAGAGTGGAGAGTGGTGGGTCGTGTGAAAGTCTGTGCTCATATACCCTATATATTACTATTTATTGTAGATCTAAATAAAGTCACTTATATAATCATAACTTATTTTAATATGTAATTATATAGGTGCCAAAATTATACTACAATATCAAATTTATTTTTATAAGCAAATATTCACATCTATTATTTCTTCGAACAATATTGTCTCTCAAACAAGTACAACCATTATGAGAATAGCTGTTATGGATGATGATGACAATATTTGTCAAAAAAATTAGTAAGAGGATATATTTGTTAAACTCTGTTTCAAGATAATAGGAATATACACTTAATTACGCATTAAAATAAGTAGATGATTGTATATGTGACTTTATTTAGATCTACAATAAATAGTAAATACAGCAGGTTCATGATTGTTGACCAAAATATAATTAATTTTACTTCATTATAATCTGTATTTTATCAATGTGTTCTGTATATTGAGCTCAGTATGTTACTGGCTTTAATTCAGAACCCCACCCCCCACCCCCCGCCAAATCAGTGTCTGTCAAATTGAAAGGAATTGCTATATTCGTCCTAGTAGTTTGGTGGACAAACATCATTTTACCTCCCAAGCAACTTATAAATAACTTGATATTGTGAAATAAAACAACCGTTTTTAAATACAAAAAAGAAAAATTATACATACTTTAAATCATCATCTAAATGATTTTCTACACATTTATTTATAATAAAAATAGCTAAAATTAGTGATAATATTATGAAGCCGCACTAGTTTTTAAGAAATACTTGTGATTATTTAGTAGTAATTTGAAAGATGATAATTATTCAGAATGATTATTATTTTGAATGATTTAAAGTTTCATTTTTTTTTTCATTATCGAGTCTTTGAACATGAAACATTACTGATTCTAGAAATGATTGGTAGAGTTTTTGACAAAGCTAAAATCAATTGTGAAATATTCAATCCAACTTCATTAAACATCAACAGCATTTACTATGTTCAAATCTGGCTACAAAAACGTGAATATGACATTCATTATGTTATACCAGCTGTTTAATTATAGTCTTGCTAGACAAATTCCTACAAAATATTGATTACCTCTTCATAATCCCCCCCCCCTCCTATTAGTACAGTATGGCGATGAATCATTTTTATAATGCAATAATATCCCTAGTGGATTTTTTCTTTCCAATTACTGTATATTAGCATATTCTTTCTATAGTAGTTTGACAATGATTTTTATTCATAATACAAATGACAGAAATAGAAAAAAATAGTCATTAAAAAAAGTTAAATAGACCCCCCCCCCCCGTTTTTACCTCCTGATTTACAAAAAAAAAAAAAAAATTGAAACAAAAATTACTGTAAAAATCATTTCATTGTTTCACACACAAAAAAAATCTTTATCACACATATATAAATTATAATTAAGATGAATCAGTTTAATTTGAAGTCATTAAAATCTTGACATTAATCCACTTGATTTTTTTAATTACGGTTCATTACCTCTAGGATAACGAAGAAGAGAAAATGAAAAGGTAAAAAACTTTTAACAGTAAACTATTTTTAAGATATATTTCAAAATATAGCATTTATTTAATGGTCAAATTTAAATATTAAATAAATTGAAAAGCAGTGATTATTATAAAGTTTTGTTCAATATTTTATACTATAATTTTTGTTGCCCTGAAAAGATGGCTCAAGGGCGTAAATGGCTGGCTAGCGAGCTAATATTTCGGATTATTGAAAAAATAAAAAAATAAAGTATTCTCAGTGTGGGAAATTAAATAATCCTGTTATAATTATTCTGCCATTCAGATATCACTTTACATCTCAAGCAATTTATTACAACTAAATAAAAATTTTAAACATACATAATTATTTGCGATTTGTTAAAACACTAAAAATATTTTATTACAATAATGACCTAAACATTTTTTCATTTTATTTTAAAACATTGTTTTGAAAAGATATTAAAAAGAATTAAAATCAAAATTGAAAAAAGGCTATAACTTACAAAACATAAAATATTTCATAACATACTAAACAAAAAGCATTTATATTAAATAGTTATATAACAAATAATAAATTGAGCATCATTTATACAAATACTTATTATAATACTATTTAATTTTACAAACAATATTTTTTTTTATATGTCAAAGTATTGACCGAAAAGCGAACCCGGGTCGTCTGCTTAGAAGGCAGCTATGCTAACCGCTAGGCCACCAACGCTTGACTAACAATATTTTAAAATGTAAATATCACTGTTTACATCTCAAAAAATGAACAACACTTATATTTCAGTAAGCGTTGCATTAGCAATATATTCTACAACAAGATGTATAAATGTACTTATTTCTCTATTTAAAAAATGAAGCATATTTAACACATTAATATTATTAATGGAGAATTAATATGTGCAAACACTTATTACAATATCATCCAATGCAAACTATATTTTATGACACAACAATTATCACTGTTTAAATATTAAAATATTCATCATAACATTATTATTTTAATAGGCATAATATATTCATATATTGACTAAATAATAGATTTCTAGATTACCACATAAATATTAGTAACAATATTTCTTAATCATACATGTAACAACATCTAATAATGGTAAGAGTTTCTTTCTATTATTAAGCTTGCAAAATGTTGTAGACTTTGTAAGTTTTCACTATCATTGAGGTTTGTGTGACAAAAGGCAAAGACCAAATAGAACCTCTATTATAGAAACATTTATTTATGATATTTAAGTACTGTACATGGTTCACATATATTCTTGGAATAAATAAATCTATTTTTCATCATGTTTCTAATATCACACTCACAAAAAATTACTTGTAAACATTTAAAGTCAATACCTCCACAGTCAGAAAAAAATGATTACATTAATTAATTTTCAGAGTTTAAATTTTTTTTAAAAAAATTGTAATATATGTATATTAATTGTATATTTATGAATTTTTAAAGGAAGATTATTGTGTTTAATATTATTATTTTATATTAATTAATTTAAAGTTGTAATAATTAAATTTGTAAAGCGCATAGTCATTATGTAAAGTAATATATATTAAGGCTATAACCTTAAGACCATGCGCTTGAAAAATGACAATAGGGACCTCTACAAATCTTAAATGGTTGCCTGGCTCTGCTTGTCTTTTAAATAAATCATGTGTTAAGATTTGTAGAGGTCCCTACTGTCATTTTTCAAGTGCAAGGTCTTAAGGTTATAGCCTTAATATATATTAATAAATTTAATAACTTAATTATGTAAATATTGATGTAAAGCATTTGAGAAGCATCCAAAATTTAAACAATGCTAATATAAAGTACCAATTTGTGATGTTTAGCATGTAACTAGATCATGATAAAGAAAGAAATGTACCAACACTGACCATCCTAACTTAGAGATCCAAGAATTGATAGTATTTTCTAATCTAAGAATAAAATAAACTGACCATTTGTGACCAGCCTAAAATAACAAGAAGAAAAATAAATGATCAATCAGGCATAGGAAAAAATATACTTTGAACAATCAACTGCAATACTAATTCAGATTTAAAGTAGATCAACAATTTTTCTAGGATTGCCAAAAAAAAAAAAAAAAAATCAAATACCTCAAAAATCAAAAATTTATGAATGAAAACAGATATAGCACTTACTTTTATAAAGAAATCCAATAAGATTATTTTGATATATAAATAGGAATTTAGTGATTATTACTATAATATTGAATTATTATAATTTTAATCTTATCCATATTCTTTAACATGAATTACATATTTGCTTGCATAGTTATATCAATTGAAGTGTAATGGTATATATATATATATATATATATATATATATATATTATATATATATATATATATATATATATATATCTTTTTTTAATTATTGTATTATTTTTTTGACTAAATTTAGCAATTAATACACTGATGAGACATAAAAGGGAAGGGAAATAGAAAGAGGAATAGAGTACATTGCAAATTATTAAAAGCCATTATGTGAAATGCTTTATCAATGACCTCTACACTGATAGGCTAGAAATAAAGTATTGTTAATTTTGTAAATACTTTTAGAGAAACACTTTAAACTTTATCATATGTACCTTGAATGTTTATAATAGTCAAATAATGTCTTTTTTTGACTATAGAGGGA
Source organism: Epiperipatus broadwayi (assembly GCA_028023455.1). NCBI lineage: Eukaryota > Metazoa > Onychophora > Udeonychophora > Euonychophora > Peripatidae > Epiperipatus > Epiperipatus broadwayi. Next base: position 402,585 of record JAQFVV010012832.1, read on the forward strand.
CCTCTCAAACTTCAACACAAGATAGTAACTTTATATAGAGACTAACAGCTTCATGCTCCCAAATCAAGATGCTTCATAATGGCCTATATATGTGAGAATTTAGATTAAAGATCTTATCTTTATAAAGTCACTATCTTATGTTGAGTTTGAGTGGTCTTCTATAATTAAAAAAAAAACATTGTTTGACTATTATAAACATTCAAGATACATATGATAAAGGTTAAGGCCATTCTCTAAAACTATTTACATACTTCCTAAGTACTTAATAAATAGTTACAACTTTATATTTTAATTTTCAGTCTTGCATTTCCTCAATGCAATCACAGTTCAAAAATTAAATAATTCAGTTTTGTAATATCATGATTAAGTTTAATGTGTTTACAAGCTATTGCTTGGTGATAGTGGGATTATTATCAATTAATGAATAAAGGTTTGAAATTGAATTTCTGATCATTCCTCAAAAAAGTAAGATGGTGTTATTAAGTGTTTTAGTTAATGATACCAATTCCAAAGCAAATGAAAAATGCCCAGAAAGGACAAGCTTTTTAAACAATATTCACTTTATATGTAATTATTTGGATATACTTATGATATGTATATATATATTGAGCAGGAAATATTACTGTTGCTTGATCAACATTATCAGCAATAGGCTCAGAAAATGATAAACTGTTTCAGTATAATCATCAGTAATCTTTGGATTAAAAGTTTATAAAAATCCATATATATTGTGAGGGTAGCTCAAGATCACACCCACAACCAACCTTAGCCACCCACAACCAACCTTAGCCACCTGAAATAGTGGTTTGTTTTTTCTTTAATTAGCATGTAAAGATCAAATAAATAATACGTTTTGCTAGAACATTTTAAAAAAATATATAAATGTTTAAATAGTTATGACAGTGTACTAACTACATCCTAAGTACTTGGAATGATGGGTAATTTACAATAAAAAAACATATATATATATTAGTAATAAAATTTTAGTATTAAAAAAAAATATAAATCTTGATAAAAATTCATACAAATTTATATATTGTGCCATTACAATTTGGTCACTAGCCAAATTTATAGTAATGTGCATGTAGAAAAGGTAAACCAAAAATCATCATCACAATTTTATATAATCATAAAAGAAGCTGTAGGGCATCCAAGTTCAAACCCTTCCAGATCAAAATTTCAAAAGCTTTAAACAGAAAGAATGGGTCCACAATTACATGCTTTACTTGTTTGTGTGTTGATAGAAAGGTAATACACACATTTAAACTATTTAATATTTAAATTTTCTGTTAAAAAGCAAAGTTATAATGCATACATATAGGCAATGTATGAGTAAATTATTTATTTGTTTTATATTTCAAATATTCAACATTTTAACTTTCTTTAAAACTAAGCTATGCTTGATCAATTCTAACATTTTATTCTATACTTCTATTTTGCTTTTCTTTAATTATAAGTGGGATTTAAAAGTTACAGATTTAATTAAATAATTGGGTTATAATTCCTAAGCTAGCAATCATATTATTTAAGGTTAGTTCATGAATGATTTGAAAGAATGAAGGATGTGTGTACATTACATACAAAAATTTACATTTCTTAAATATTGAAAGAAAAGGAAGTATTAAATCTGTCAAATTATTTTTTTTGTACAATTTTTTTTTTGTTAAAAGAGGAAATCTGTTTAATCAGATATCGATCTTTGTAGTAATTTTTTTTTGTAAATGATTGTCACTTTGAAAACTTATAATGAGTCAGAACTATAATTTTTGAAATTGCCTTATCAAGATCTAAAGAAGGAAGCTCAAAGATTTGAAGTGTTACCTGGATGTTAAAAAGAAAAAAAAAAACAAAAGAAAGGAAATAAGAATTGAGTCTATTTTTTTTTAAAACAAAAGTGTCTGGAAAAAGGATTAAACTTTTCAGTTGAAAAATACTTTGGTTGAAAATAAATTAGAGATCTAATTAAAACAAATTTGTCCAAAAATAGCAAGTGATGCTATCTCTGATTGGTTAAGGTAGCTAAAAATTGGATATAAAAAGCTGTTTTGAATTATTATTATTATTATTGTGATTGATTCAGATTATTAAACTATAATATTGAACGTTGAAAATAAAAAAAAATGGCTTGCTAGAAAAATTATATGTATATTCCATTTGCCGGACCATCTGGGGAAGCTGCACATCACATAGGAAAGGAAAGATGTGTCTAAATAATATTCTACACCTTTCAACTGACCAGATAAATAAGATGTTTTTAATAGAAGGAAGAAAGCATTCACCTGCATTCAAAGAAGATGAATTAATCTACTGAGAAATATTAATCATCAAGTCCAATTAATTGTTACAACAACTGATTTTAAACTCAAGAAAATTTACAAATGGGAAAACAACTGCTGTATTTCATCCACATGCTTGACAGGAAGAGAAGAAAATTTAATATAATGATTTCCAAATTGTCCACTAAAGCAAATAACCTCAATAGAGTCATCATCATTAAATAGTTATACACCTCAAGAAAGAGATTGTTCCCACCTAAAACAGAAATAGTAGCTGCAGAAATATAGACAAGTTTGAACCCTTGGAAATTCGCCACAAACAAAAGATCGGTAATATGACTTTTTATATCTATTTTCTTTATGATATCAGTCTTAAGAAACATTTTAGCGATAAAGTGGTATATTTTATTTAAAGAACTTTTAAAGACTATTCAGATCGATTAAAACAAGAATGTCTTACTAATAATAACTTTGAGCTTCATAAATGATCTTGAATGTATAAAATGATTTGTTTATTAATTTTACAATATTAATATGTAAAACAATTTTATGGTGTTATGATTTTAGTTTTAACTGATATATTATTATTATTATTTTGGTTTTTAATAATATTTTGTTATGATGGGATAAAACACGCACATACATAATGATATTTTATATGTGTATAATTGCATTGAATGTGGAGTAACAAGTAGTGTTAGAATATTAGATTAGTTTGTTTCATTAAGTATAGCATTTCAGAGGTAGAAGAGAGGGGGGAGAAAATAATTTAAAACTTGTTTCTAAAAACTTGCTCTTTCAATTTTACTAACATTTTTTTTTTATTCTATTTACATGTTGGATTTTTTAAGTATGTGTGTTAATGAGCAGATAATATTTTTTGTCTTGAAATACTTTTCATGGTCAATGTGACGTCCAACTTAATACAAAATACATTTGAAGGGAAAGGGGGAAGAACTTAAAATTAATCTGAGGATTGTAATATAATCAATTATTATTATTATTCATGTCAATTTTCATATTTATCTAGAAATTTTTATGTATATGTCAGAACTGTAGTAATAAATATTAGTTTGTTTTATTAAACGAGGTGTATATATTTCATTAAGTGTAGTCTTTGTTAAGTGTGATTATTCATCATCATCAATGGTTGAATATTAGTTATTTAGGATATAAGTAAATATGCTAAAATTAAGCAATAATTATGAATTTCTTCATAAAAATTAGTTTTATGTTTAGGCTTAGTCCTAGAGCTGTAATTGAAACCCTTGTCATTATTGTTATTATTATCATCATCATCATCATCATCAACATTTTAATTAATGAGCTGTTTAACTGTTTAAAGGCCATAAATAAATATTGATTTTATAATATTTAGTGATCTCTTAGTGTTATTATAACCACATCCCATCATCTATTTCATGCAAGGATGAGTGAATTGCCATCCTAAATTAGTTGTATATAATCTGAGCTAGTGAACTTAAAAAATGTTGAAACACATTTGTTATGTTAAGATCTGAGAAATGATTTATGTCTAGTATACTCCACTTTGGTTTATAGAGGTTTTACTTTTACCTAAATATTAGTGCATATAGTGATATGGCTCAAAAAGCAAAATCTTCCATTTTATTATAAATAAAGTACCAAGAAGGGATTCAAACCCGGTACATGTAAAAGGTTATTAGATATAACCGTGAATATATTTTGAGCGACCTTTACTTATGATCATTCTATGATGGACTACTCAGGTATGGTAATATCTTTTTTTTTGATTCTTTATTTAGGTATGGTAATATTTTTTGATACATTTATTTTTGGTTACAATGGACACCCAACTGGGGCCTGATATTTTACCATATACCTGAAAAAGAGAGTCTATAGAATGATGGGAGATGTGTGGTTAAAAATAGAGAAATTTTTTAGTAAAAATTTTTTTTTTTCAGTAAAAATTTTTTTTTTGTCTTACAAAATTTTCTTGGCCAAACATTCTTATTTTAGATGATGATGTTTAATATGATTTAATCTTTCATTGATGATGATAAAATGGGTACAGCCATAAAACAGCTTAGTTTTTTTTTTTTTTATCAATTTTGAAAATAGAGATGAATATCACAACTTAAGACAAAGGTGAAATAAATAATAGATTTTTTTTTGTGGAACATTAAAATAATTTATTGCCAGATAGGATAGGCATAGTAATAGTGATGAATTATGGAATAGTAGTCTCATGTGTGTTTGGGGAGTTCATTTTGTAAAAAGTCTATGATTTTAGAGGTTTGATTGGATGGTTGATCGTTGGAGTTTGGTTGGTTAGATTGCAGTTTTGATGATGAGTGAGGAGTTTTGTCATTGCCTTGAGAATGCTATGTATTTCGTGTAACTTATGAATGATCAAACCCATTCACTGCTCCAACCCAATTTATATGTTATCTTTATTTTATCATGAAGCAGTTAACAGCAGACCTGCCATGATATCAGCCTATAAGTCTCCAAGAGAGAGAGCATGGCATAGTTTTCCAATCCAGTTATATGTTATTCTTATGTTATCATGAAGCAGTTAACAGTAGTCCTGCCATGATATCAGCCTATAAGTCTCCAAGAGAGAGAGCAAGGTTTCGTTTTTGTAGTCGATAATAAGCAGGGCATTCCTTGATACTTGCCACATAAGACTCCAAGAGAGAGAGCAAGGCATAGTTTATCTATCTTAGCCCCTAAGACTTAATAGTTCTTTTATTGCAACAGAGTTTGCTTCATTCAATCAAGGGTTGTGGTAGTTAATAGTGATCGAATTGGGATGATCTGAGTGCTCGTGATGCATTGTGTGATTATAGTGCTGTGACTGAATTCTTTTATTTATCTCAAGATTGTGAACTGCTAGTCATTCTGTGGACTGTCAATATCTGTCGGATTTCTGGGAGAATGGATGAATGTATAATTTGGGCTATTACAGACAGACATGCACTATATAGATTATTGTTGTGTAGTTCATTAAATAAGGATATTAACAATTTTTTTTGTTGTATTTGTAATGCATAATAAGGTGAAAATCAAATCAGTCAGTTGGTCAGAATAGGTGTCAGACAGGGAGAAGATGTGTGGATTTCTGATGGTCAGGGAAGTACAGATGGGATATATATAGTTTTATAACATGAGTGAACTAAATTATAGTATGGAAGAGGCTCAGATAGTAAATATGGCACCATCAGACATGGACATGATAATGCAGATGCTCAGAAGTATGAGAGAAGAGAGTAAGCAAAGTATGATAAATCTAGAACAAAAGATAGAGAAAAATAATAAAAGTATAGAGAAAAATAATAAAAGTATAGAGAGTCTAAGAGAAGATATTAAGCAAAGTATAGAGAGTCTAAGAGAAGATAGTAAGCAAAGTATAGAGAGTCTAAGAGAAGATAGTAAGCAGCTCATAGAAAGTTTAAGAGAAGATAGTAAGCAAGGGATGGTGAATTTGGAACAGAAGATGGAGAAAAATATAGAAAGTCTAAAAGAGGATACTAAGAGTTTAAAAGAAGATAATAAAAGTTTAAGAGAAGATAGTAAGCACAGTATAGAGAGTTTGAGAGAAGATCTCAAAGCAAAAATAGATAACTCTATTGAAAGCAACAACCAAATGATCATGACCTGGGAAACAGAGATCGAAGAACCTCATATAGAGAAAACTACTGAAAGTATAATAGAAGATAGTCAGACTACTGATAATAGAGAAAGGAGCGAGAGATTAGAGGAAGAAATAGGTAAATCAGCTAATATACTGATAGAGGGGAGTAGATCACAAGAAGTGGAAAGGCCGATATTAGCCATAAAATCTAATCTCTCAGTAAAGAAAGTACATGAGGAGATGGACAGAGAGCAGATGGGGATAGATCATGAAGTGAAAAGAAGGAAAAGAGAGTTGGAGGAAAAACTTCATGCATCCGATAAGATGATTGATTTAAGAGAAGCAATAAGGGAGATGAAACCAGATATTTTAGAAAGAGAACAAAAGTTTCAACAGTCTGTAGTTCTCAATCTAGTAACAAACCAGCATGTGTGGTTTCAAAAATCTGTCTTCTTAAATAGATTGGAGATACCTTATATATGGTATAGAGAGGCAATCTCTCTGAAAAATGTAAATGTCCAAATCTCTCTGAAAAATTCAACTGCTCTGGAAAAGTCAAAAATAAGTTATATCTGGTACAGAGAGGCAATCTCTCTGAAAAATGTAAATGTCCAGTGTGTATCAGACAGAGAATCAATCTCTCTGAAAAATTTAAATGCTCTGTTAAATTTAAGTGTGCCTTATATTTGGTACAAAGAATCAACCTTTTTAGAGAGTTTAAAAATAAATTATACATGGCACAGAGAATCAACCTCTCTGGAAGACGTAATGAATTATCTCTGGTACAGAGAGTCAATCTCTCTGAAGAGTTTAAATGTCCATTATATATGGGTCAGAGAATCTATCTCTCTGAAAAATGTAAATGCTCTGGAAAATTTAAATGTGCCTTATATATGGTACAAAGAGTCAACCTTTCTAGAAAATTTAAAAATAAATTATACGTGGCCCAGAGAATCAATCTCTCTGGAAGATTTAAGGATGAATTATATATGGTACAGAGAGTCAATCTTTCTGGAAAGTTTAAAAATAAAGTATGTATGGTATAGAGAATCAATCTCTCTGAAAAACTTGAAGGCATATTATGTATGGTACCAAGAGTCCATATTTCTAAATAGAATTTGTAATAGGAGGTTATATAAAATAAATACTCCAGATATGTTTTATAAATATCCAGTCAAGATGAAAAATGGAAATATTAAAAAGGGACTGGATGTACAGGTGCATTTTTATGCAGACCACAATATGGTTTGAAAAGAAAAAGCCATTCCAAATTACCAAGAAAATAGGAGAGAATGCCTTTATGCTTGCTGCTTTTGATGGGAATAAGGGGACCTATAATGCTAGGAGTTTGATCCCTTATACTTCAGCAGAATAGCCTGGCAAAGATCTCCAAATAAATTATTTTTAGGTTTTTTTTTTTTTTTTTTTTAATGAAAAATATATTTAGCAGTAGTTAATTTTTTATATATATTATAAGTGTTTATTATTATTAGTGTATTTATTAGTTAAGATTTTTTTTTAAAAATATAGTTAAAACAAAAGTGCTGATGATTTTATCCGAAGGGGGAGAAAGTTGTGCCATTACAATTTGGTCACTAGCCAAATTTATAGTAATGTGCATGTAGAAAAGGTAAACCAAAAATCATCATCACAATTTTATATAATCATAAAAGAAGCTGTAGGGCATCCAAGTTCAAACCCTTCCAGATCAAAATTTCAAAAGCTTTAAACAGAAAGAATGGGTCCACAATTACATACTTTACTTGTTTGTGTGTTGATAGAAAGGTAATACACACATTTAAACTATTTAATATTTAAATTTTCTGTTAAAAAGCAAAGTTATAATGCATACATATAGGCAATGTATGAGTAAATTATTTATTTGTTTTATATTTCAAATATTCAACATTTTAACTTTCTTTAAAACTAAGCTATGCTTGATCAATTCTAACATTTTATTCTATACTTCTATTTTGCTTTTCTTTAATTATAAGTGGGATTTAAAAGTTACAGATTTAATTAAATAATTGGGTTATAATTCCTAAGCTAGCAATCATATTATTTAAGGTTAGTTCATGAATGATTTGAAAGAATGAAGGATGTGTGTACATTACATACAAAAATTTACATTTCTTAAATATTGAAAGAAAAGGAAGTATTAAATCTGTCAAATTATTTTTTTTGTACAATTTTTTTTTTGTTAAAAGAGGAAATCTGTTTAATCAGATATCGATCTTTGTAGTAATTTTTTTTTGTAAATGATTGTCACTTTGGAAACTTATAATGAGTCAGAACTATAATTTTTGAAATTGCCTTATCAAGATCTAAAGAAGGAAGCTCAAAGATTTGAAGTGTTACCTGGATGTTAAAAAGAAAAAAAAACAAAAGAAAGGAAATAAGAATTGAGTCTATTTTTTTTTTTAAAACAAAAGTGTCTGGAAAAAGGATTAAACTTTTCAGTTGAAAAATACTTTGGTTGAAAATAAATTAGAGATCTAATTAAAACAAATTTGTCCAAAAATAGCAAGTGATGCTATCTCTGATTGGTTAAGGTAGCTAAAAATTGGATATAAAAAGCTGTTTTGAATTATTATTATTATTGTGATTGATTCAGATTATTAAACTATAATATTGAACGTTGAAAATAAAAAAAAATGGCTTGCTAGAAAAATTATATGTATATTCCATTTTCCGGACCATCTGGGGAAGCTGCACATCACATAGGAAAGAAAAGATGTGTCTAAAATAATATTCTACACCTTTCAACTGACCAGATAAATAAGATGTTTTTAATAGAAGGAAGAAAGCATTCACCTGCATTCAAAGAAGATGAATTAATCTACTGAGAAATATTAATCATCAAGTCCAATTAATTGTTACAACAACTGATTTTAAACTCAAGAAAATTTACAAATGGGAAAACAACTGCTGTATTTCATCCACATGCTTGACAGGAAGAGAAGAAAATTTAATATAATGATTTCCAAATTGTCCACTAAAGCAAATAACCTCAATAGAGTCATCATCATTAAATAGTTATACACCTCAAGAAAGAGATTGTTCCCACCTAAAACAGAAATAGTAGCTGCAGAAATATAGACAAGTTTGAACCCTTGGAAATTCGCCACAAACAAAAGATCGGTAATATGACTTTTTATATCTATTTTCTTTATGATATCAGTCTTAAGAAACATTTTAGCGATAAAGTGGTATATTTTATTTAAAGAACTTTTAAAGACTATTCAGATCGATTAAAACAAGAATGTCTTACTAATAATAACTTTGAGCTTCATAAATGATCTTGAATGTATAAAATGATTTGTTTATTAATTTTACAATATTAATATGTAAAACAATTTTATGGTGTTATGATTTTAGTTTTAACTGATATATTATTATTATTATTTTGGTTTTTAATAATATTTTGTTATGATGGGATAAAACACGCACATACATAATGATATTTTATATGTGTATAATTGCATTGAATGTGGAGTAACAAGTAGTGTTAGAATATTAGATTAGTTTGTTTCATTAAGTATAGCATTTCAGAGGTAGAAGAGAGGGGGGAGAAAATAATTTAAAACTTGTTTCTAAAAACTTGCTCTTTCAATTTTACTAACATTTTTTTTTTATTCTATTTACATGTTGGATTTTTTAAGTATGTGTGTTAATGAGCAGATAATATTTTTTGTCTTGAAATACTTTTCATGGTCAATGTGACGTCCAACTTAATACAAAATACATTTGAAGGGAAAGGGGGAAGAACGTGAAATTAATCTGAGGATTGTAATATAATCAATTATTATTATTATTATTCATGTCAATTTTCATATTTATCTAGAAATTTTTATGTATATGTCAGAACTGTAGTAATAAATATTAGTTTGTTTTATTAAACGAGGCGTATATATTTCATTAAGTGTAGTCTTTGTTAAGTGTGATTATTCATCATCATCAATGGTTGAATATTAGTTATTTAGGATATAAGTAAATATGCTAAAATTAAGCAATAATTATGAATTTCTTCATAAAAATTAGTTTTATGTTTAGGCTTAGTCCTAGAGCTGTAATTGAAACCCTTGTCATTATTGTTATTATTATCATCATCATCATCATCATCAACATTTTAATTAATGAGCTGTTTAACTGTTTAAAGGCCATAAATAAATATTGATTTTATAATATTTAGTGATCTCTTAGTGTTATTATAACCACATCCCATCATCTATTTCATGCAAGGATGAGTGAATTGCCATCCTAAATTAGTTATATATAATCTGAGCTAGTGAACTTATAAAATGTTGAAACACATTTGTTATGTTAAGATCTGAGAAATGATTTATGTCTAGTATACTCCACTTTGGTTTATAGAGGTTTTACTTTTACCTAAATATTAGTGCATATAGTGATATGGCTCAAAAAGCAAAATCTTCCATTTTATTATAAATAAAGTACCAAGAAGGGATTCAAACCCGGTACATGTAAAAGGTTATCAAATATAACCGTGTCTAGATTCAGATAATCTAGTGGCGCCCTGCTAGACCATATTCACTTAGTATTTGTTTAAACATGCACTTAACATCAAACCAAGAAATGAAAGTGGGTAAGATTACTGTTTGTATACCTGAGTTATATTTTATTGAATTACTAGTGTACTCACTTCACGTGATTTTCATATACGTGATTTCATATAATACATTGCTATAATAATTTGCTCATAATTTGTTTATAATTCTTATATATATGTTTTGGACTACTTTAATTTTGGTTACAATATATATATATGTTAATAATTGTATTGTGTTGATTATATTAATTATAGACAATGACTGAAATGATGAGAAAACAATCATAGCAATTATAAATCAATCAATTATACCTGGGTCTCGTTTTATGTGGTAGATAGGTTCCACAGAAAACCCACATTAAAGAAATTGCACAAAAATAAACTTAACTTACCTTGAAAAATGGGGGATAGGGTCTGTAATTTTCAGAATTCTTATAAAAGCAAAGCAAGAAGGAAAAATTATTTTAAAATTCACATTAAAAAATGATGAAATAAAGTATGACTAATAAAAAATATCAAATATTTGAAAAAAATTGGTACAAGACAAACTTTTTTTACTTTTTTTTTTTTATTAAGTACAGTATTTAATTTGACATTTTTCATGCGTATTTTAATCACTATCGCTATTTTCGAATGTGCGGTTCATTTGTAAACTGGTAAGAAATCAGATTCGTCAATGTGATGTGATGTAGCTTCTTCTTGAATGAAGTCAAGAATCTCTCAGCAATTAATTATGCCCAGAAAAACTTGTTAGCCACTTTATTTTTCATTTCCCATTCTAATTTTTACCCTATTCTGCTCTATCCCATTTACACAACTAGTTCCAATTTCAGTCTTGTGCTGTGTTAATGGTTTTCTGTTGACAACTGATTTTTACTTCTGAAATAAATTTTAAATGTTCACATTTTGTTTTTATATTTAAAAAATGAGGATCACAATCAAAACAAAAAGATTATACATTATCATTAAAAATATTATTTTCAGTTTATAAAATCAATAAAATCTTCATTATTTATTTTAAAAATCTACATTATTTATTTCTATTATATCTAACAAAATACATTTTAAAAGTTTAAAATTTTTGAATATTTATTGCGATATTTTTATATATAAGTATGAATCTATTATTATTATTTACTCATTAATATAAGTAGGTTATTTATTCTAAATATGGCTTCAGGCCATATTCACGTTAGCTGCTAATATAACGTTATATTTTTGAAAAAAAAAAAGTATTTCAAGTCAAAATAAGTTACTAGTAACTTAAATTTCTTAATATCTAATAAATATAGTGAAATATGAAAAATATTAAGAAGAAACATGAATTGCATAACTTCAAAATCACATTAAAATAATCCGCATAAAACGAGACCCATGTGTATTGTAATAACTAACTGAATGTGAGAGAGTGGTAATATTATTAATATTGCAAATTTATTGTATTATTTTATTTTTTAAAATGAATCAATGATAAAAATATTTTAAAATCCAACTTTGGGATATGAAAGATAGGTGTACCAGCACATATAAACTTGGTGTAAGTTGATTACACATTGTGGTCAAACCAGCTGATTGTTGAAGTTGATAGATGTATCCAAGTATATTTTTGGACCGGGACATCTGGGCATTCACCAACAAATATAATGTTAATTAACTATTATATACAGTCTTTCAATCAGCAGAAATACTTTCCATTAATTCCTTAACCTGTCTCAACTGCAGAAAGTACTTCTGCGAATTGAAAGACTGTATATAATAGTTAATTAGCATTATATTTATTGTTATTGCAATAGTTTTTTAATTAATGGACATTTTATTTGTATATATGTATATGTGATTGAATAAAGGTGAAAAATGCATGGATATAAGAATAAAATTTGAAAATATATATATCATTAAAATGCATGTATTTGTAAATTAAAAAACTTAATGCAGCAAAGACTCCATTGGAATTTAAGAAGTAGTTCCAAGTATTGAAATTCTAGTTTAAAATGTAGTAAAAGAAGAAAAATAATGACAAAGTATGGTGCTGGTGGAGATAGTGTACTTCCACTACTAGAGACGTCATTTATTCATAAACTCACAGAAATATCCACAGTAGGGGCCCAAAAGCAGCAATGCTTGATCCAGCCACTAGGTGGCGCTGTTCACCATGCGTAAGCACAGGAACATTCCACCAGCTAGCTGGCACCAAAGCTTCCCACTTGGTGGTGCTGGTCACCATGCATAAGCCCATTTAGCTTACGTCATCTGCTACCAGAACTACCAAGATTCTAGCCAGTTTATGCAGAAATAACGTCTCTAGCAATGGCAATACACTATCTCCACCAGTACCATTGTTTATTATCTAAGTTTTTTTGAAGTGAGTATATGTGGCAGAAATTCGACTTCCAAGAGTAGATCTTTTTACCCCAATCTAAAGTTATTTACTATAAGTTTCAGTAATCAGTGAATACCAGATAATATAGTTCTATAATATTACCATTCACATACAGACTGATTACTGGCTTTATTTTTGAATACTCAGGTTTCCAATAGATGACTATTGAGTAAGGAAAATATTTGCTTATAGAAAACATATGAGAAAACCATGTGATATTGTTGTTGGTATTACTATTCCTAGCTAAAGAGTAGAAGGGTCTATAGTTGGAATAAAACTTTATTTTCTCAAAAATGTAAAAACTGAACACTAATTAACCTGGGTTCAAAATCTAAGAATTTTATTACATTTCACTCTATTAGTTTGAATAAAATAAAGGAGTAAAAATACTTAATATATGTGCTTTAGATATAGGTTTGAATCCTAATCTTTATTGATAAAGGAAAGCTCAAAATCCTTCAAAATATGGTGATAATATAGCACTACACTATATGCAATCTATAGATTATTCAAGTTTACAGTATGTGACTCTAGACTATGTGATGAGATCTGTTCCTGCAAACTTATGAGAAAGTCACATGATTTTCTTATTAGATATTTTGTTTATTTATGAATAAATAAATTTACTTTTAATAAAGAAAAAACAACATTGCAATATTGTAAACCTTTTTCCCATAACAATTTCTAACTAAAATCTAATTGAACACTTCTGCATTTCAACATTTTCTCATCTTTTCCTTAATTTATTTGATTTAATAGTTCAACATTTTATTTCAATATTAAAACCTACTTCTTAATATTATGAATAAATAAATTGTACTTTATTTATTAAAAATACAAGTTTAACATTAAAAATCATATTTGAACTTTCCAAATATAGAAAAAAATAATAAAATAAACTAAAAGTAAATACATAAGTCAAGCATTGGTAGCCAAGAGGTCAGCGCAACCACCTTGCAAGCAAGCAGTTGCTTGCAGATGGTTGTCGCAGGTTTGTTTCCCGGCTGATGCTTTGACATATGGAAAAAAAAAGCAAATACATAATGAAAATAGTAATTTTTTTCTTATTGGTTGATTATCATAACATTATTGAAAGTGTGAAAATTATTTAATCATCATAAAGCTAAGAAATTAAGTTCTAAATTTAAAATTGCATTTATAATGATTATAAATTTATTTAAACGCACATTGATTACATAAGTAATATTTACTAAGGCTTTAACCTCAAAAATATGTGTGTAAAAATGTGATATTAGGGACCTCTACAGGTCTTAACCACAAGCTTATGCCTTGGAAGAAAAGAGGGAAACCCGTCTTTACTTCAACCTACTTTCTTAGATTTAACCACTTCAGCTTCACCTAATTAAATAGAAAGTAGGTTGAAGTAAAGAAGGGTTCCCCTCTTTTCTTCCAAGGCATAAGCTTGTGGTTAAGATCTGTAGAGGTCCCTAATATCACATTTTTACATGCATATTCTTGAGGTTAAAGCCTTAGTAAATATTATTTATAATGATTAAAATATCACAAAAGTTTTGTATCATAGTATTTGACAGAATGTAATAATGATAGTTTTTTTTTACCATTACTTTAATTTTTTTAATTTGTATTTTTAAAAATGAATATATCTTGAAAAATATGTAAATATAAATATATTTCTTTTTAATAAGTGCTATACAAATTCTTTGTAAAATAAATTATATATTTTTTGTTCATTGCTAACAAGAATCAAAAAAAATATACCAAAATATGCTCTAGACTTTGAGCTCTTTGCTTTTTTTCTATGTAGACACTGACATTTTCAGATTTTTAAACTAATACTTTAATTACAGTTTTTATTATCAAATGAATGTAAAACTGGCAACATAGAGGTAAAGATCATTTCAAAAGAGTGATTTAAAGTCAAAGTAGAGAAGCAAAAGATCTCAGAATCATTGAATTAAAAGTATTCATATTATATTTAATATAAATTTTATAATCCTTCCTGGAGTTATTTTCTACATCTTTATTTGTAAACAATCTCCAAAATAAAACTATTCAAAATTATATAATTTGCAATCTGTTGTATATACTTATATCAAGATATAAAAAAAAGAAAGAAATAGTGCTTTATTTAAATTGAATGACTTACTTAATACAAAAGTAAATCAAAGTTATACATTAATGGTTATTTTTTCTATAATCATCTTATATTTGCTCATTTAAAAAGAAAAGAAAAATAATTGAGGAGACTTCTCTTAAGGCAATTACAGATTTTTTTTTAACGCATAATCTAAAATTTGATTTCATCAATACTGAAAAATAAACAGACATTTTGTAAGTGATAATCTCTTAGTGTTGAAATAATGTAAATATTTCTGTTCCGATTATAACACCAGTTATTGGTTCTGAGTCAGATGACAAGATTCTGTTTTAGGCAAGCCTTCCATCTCATCGCCTAATAGTTCAGTGTTTTTCTCCGAGATAAAAAAAAATTAACTTTATTTTAAATCAAGTATGTTATTTTTTGTAATTTAAATAGAAGCTTATTTTCATTTTATTTCAATGTTTAAATGAAGATGCGATATATGTAATCCTCTTAGGTGGCACTTATTTAATATATTGATGACCAGCAAATGATTTTATAATAGGTTTTTTAAACTTTCGAATTGGTTTTGCATATATAATACAAATTTTAAAAAATATAATGAAAATATTTTTTAAGGATAATAAGTAATAATAAAATCGAAAGTTATTTTCTTAGAATATAATTTTATATATATAATAAACAACAGAAATGAGATAATATCCATGTAAATAGAAATGACCTTTAATCTTTGATGTTACTAATAATTATCAGTTACTATTTTTTAAACCTATAATTCTTTTTTGTTTGAGTTTTTTGTTGAAGTAAGGTGTAAGAGTGTGAAAGAATAGCATCTTTATTAACATTTTGCAAATGATATTTTAAACTTCACCAGAATTTTGGAAAAGATGCTATTCTTTTACATTTTCACACCTATAGCAAATAGTTTTCTGGGTTTAAATCCATATAAGAACTGGGTTTGAAGTAAAAGACCCATTTAAAAACTCAAACAAAAGAGTTATTATAGATTTAAAGGAAGAACTGGTTTGGCTTCAGAAATAAAGATCATTTCAATTTAAATGAATATTATTTTTTCATTTCTATTGTTTATTATAATAACAATCCATGGAAATATTTAGTTCAATATATATATCATGCATAAAATATATGTAGTGCAAATAGACTTGATGTTATCTCTGTATTAAAATTTTACTTTTTCAATATTAGTTAAATATGAGGGTAAATCAAAAAATTATTCACACTTTGTTTATATTAAAACTTTTTTTGGCTATACTATCTTATCAGCACTTTCTGTATGAGGTTTCTGTCTGACCAGTTACTGCTTTACAGTTTTGAACATGTTACATTAGTTCAAATGTGACAGCAATGTACAAACTGAGGCTTCTGGCCCATTTGCGATTTGCACAATAGAAGAACAGCATGAAGTTATTCATTTTTTATGACCTGGGGGTATGTCTAGTGCTATTATTTTTTGAAGGTTTTGTATACAGTATAGAAAAAGTTATGTCACAATAAAAGAATACATGACTAGATAGAGAAGTTCACGAAAGGTCATGGAGCCAGATAGCCATTCATTTCCACAATTGATGATAACATACAATATGCAAATAAAATTCTGTTGGATTAATGAAAGACAGGGGATTATGTGTCAAATCATTTACAAATCAGCTATGACTTTGCTATATAATAATCTAGAACAGACTTAGGTTTCAGAAAGTTTGTATGAGATTGGTAATGAAACAACTCACAGGAGAATTTAGATATCTGCAAACAAAAATTGGATGAATACTCTGAAGAAGATGAATATTTTGTAAAAAGAATCATTATTGGTGATGAGACATGAATTCATCACTATATGTCTGATAATAAATGGCAGAGTGTAGAAGGAAACATCTCAATTGCTGACCAAGAAAAAGTTAAAAAAATTGAGGCTTATTGTTTTCTGAGATTCTCAAGAGAGAGTATTTGAACATTATCAGAAAAAAGTTTCAATAATAAACAGTGCTCATTACAATAAGATTCTCATTAAAAAGCTGAAATCTGAAATTTGAACAAAAAATGCAAAGGGCTGTTATTCAAGTATGTTGTAAAGTTGCAAGATAATGCATGTCCACACATACTTTGCTCACATTGTTGACCTTTTTCAAACACTATTTTGAAGTGATGGGTGCATCCTTCCTCTCTATTGTCATGACTTTGGCCCATCAGATTATCTTTTTGATTCACTGAAAGAAGTCGTGCGAGGATAAAAATTCACATCTAATATAATTTGTAATATAAAGTTGAAGACCACAGTGCCTTTGTGGCTTACAGCTCAGCCTAAAACATTTTTTTAATAAGGGAAATGTGAAAATGCATTGAATAGCAGGAGGATTATGTCAAAAAATGATATTCTTTTCTGAAAGTTGATTAAAATAAATTATACAGCCAGATTACAGGTAATTTTTGACTTATACTCATAAATATAAGCATAGACAGCTAATTATAAGATCTTTTTTACCAACAACATATAAGAATGCTGTTATATTCTACTGAGAGTAATGGATATGCCATAAGCTAGTTAAAGAACAGTAGTGTAGATATTGTGAAACAGACCAAGTAATGTGTATGTGACTCTGATCTTAGAACTTATTTGTTTATATATATATATATATATTTTTTTTTTCAAAAAAGTAGTAAGATATATGTTATAAATATTAAAAAGAATCTTTTTTGGCATTTTGTTAGATCCTATTTCTAACTACACCAGCATATATTTTATGAAATAATTGAAAGTATTAAATACTAAGATCATGTATGATTTGAGCAGCACAAGTGATAAGTTGAGTTTTCATTCAAGAGTCAATCTCTGAATAGTGGCTAAATAATACAGATTAATATAAGACATGTTACATTATTATGGAGACCAATGAAGCTATATTTACTGTTTGTATTATTAGGCACATTTTCAATATATATATAAATTTTATACAAAAAAGTTTTTATTTAAGTCAGCATATTTATTTGTTTGTAGATATGTTTGTAAGACTTTTGTAGTCACTTATATTATTTAAGTTAGAATAAAATTTTAAAATCAAAGTTTAATAGATTTAAATTCAATAGAATTGTTTCAAACTTGGTACATAGATAATAAATACTAGGCAAAGTAATATGGGACCCTAATATTTTTGGTAGTTGACAGTTTCTTAGATATGGAACAAAGGGCAGGAAAATATTGAATATTTTGATATTAAATTTAAAAGTTGTTCTTAGAACTTTAATGTGTTTTAAATAAGGTTTGCAAGAGTGTGGTATAGAGATTTTTGTGCTTTCAATTTAATGTTATATTTTAAAATTGAGGCTTAATAGATTTATATTCAATAGAATTGTTTTAAATTTGATGCATAAGTAAGAAATACAAGATAAAGCTAAATGGTAGGTAAAATGACCTAATTTCTTAGATATAGAATAGAGGGTGAAAAAGTATTGAATATTTTGATATCAAATTTTAAAATTATTCTTAGAACTTTTTGCTTTCAATTTAAGATTATAATAACATTTTAAAATCAAGGTTTAATAGAATTAAGTTCAATATAATTTGTTGAAATTTTGTTTATTTTTTAAGAATCTTTATTAAAGTGATAGGACATAATAATATTTTTGATATGTGACCTAGTTTTTTTGATCCAGAAGAGTGAGGAGAGTTTTGAATATTTTGTTATCAAATTTAAGAATTCTTTTTAGAAATTCAATGTATTTTCATTTATAGAAAATTAGTTTACATAGTTTTGTTAAGCTTTTTTTATAAAAATTATTTTAAAATAAAAAGAAAATAATATCAAACAATTTTCAAAGAAAAATAAGTTACTCACTGCTTTATTATACATATAATTATGTACACAAACTAAATATGATATGTACATAAAGAGTACTTTATGCAGAAATATCTAGTAATATACATATATATCAACTATGAGTGTCAAGTCAATTTAAAGTACAATATTGTTGTACATGTTCATTCACTATGCCAATACTAAAAAATTAAAAATAATACAGATAATTTTTTATATTAAATGCTTTTATTTAATGTGCACTAAAAAAATAATTGTTTATTCAATCACAATTGGGTTTTTTAGAATTAACTTGAAATAAAAGCATTGGCTACTAAAAATTAATTAAGTCAACCTCTATTTTTTATAACAAGGGATTATTTTAATTCATTTCTGGTTCCCTTATGCTTTACTCCAATTGTGATTGAAAAATATTTTTTTTAGTCCATAGTAAATAAAAGCATTTAATATTCAAAAAAATGTTTATCTCTAATATTTTTGTATGAATATGTTTTCCCTTTGACTGTGTGTCATTTTAAGAAGATAGACTAAATTTATGGAAATGTTTGAAATTTAGTACATTAAAAACAATTATAAGATTAAAGATCGTGCAATTCTTGAGCAAATTGAGTTTTGATTCATTTTTTCGCCACAGTTTTAAACTGTATTAATTATAATGTATGGCTATGTTTTATTTTTTCTCACTGTTTCTGTTTTTATTTTAATTGAACAATTAATTTAAACAATGTATTTTCAAATAGAATATTATTAACTATTAAAAATGTAGTATAAACATTGAATATTTGATTTAATTTTGGAGAGTCTGTCCTTCATGCATCCCACACTGTTATACTTTTTAAGCCTCAATTCATAAGGCATACCAAAGAGTTTTCTCTTGGGTTTTATTCAATTTTCATTCCAGGATAAATTGGTACCTGAATGTGAGTACGTAACAGTGTTCTTCTCACCACTCCCATTTTATACCAGTAAAATATGATATATGATTTGTCACATGTTATTTCTATACTTTATTAATGTTTTGTTCTAAATTTTAATATACTACTGGAAAATAATCAAAATTTTCAATTATTTTAGTTAATTATTATTAATAGTTAATATATAGGTATGCATATATAAAAATATTTTAACGATTTTTATCATTAACTCTTTACTGTATATTTTATATTTATCAATAGTAAACTTTATTTAAATTATTAATTCATTAATTAAATTTGTTATTTTTATAATGCCTTAAATTTATTTTATTAACTTTTAACAGGCTTTCTTTTTTACTTTATATTTTCAAATTATTTATTTTGTCCTTGTGATCCAAATTCATACATCCTCACTGGATTGGAATGAAAATAGAAATGTTTTTGTATGACTTCCAAAAGTACATATTTATTTTATAAGATTGTTTGTTATTATTAGTCATTATTTATATTATTAATAATTACATATGCTTTTATTTAAACTACTAATAAAGTTAGGACTCATTATATTAATCCAATACATAATGAAATATTCAAATATTGTTATATATATAAATATCTTCAAGGATACTTATGTTTTATTACAACATATATATATATCATAATAAAAATAATAAATATAATGTAAATTAATACAATGTACAGGCTTACACCTGCACATACAGATATATATGTAATATATAGGGGATTCAAACTTAGACTTTCACACAACTGTCAACTCACCAAGCCATCTCATATTGCTGACCCACTTGATCACACACATGTTGAAAAGATAAGTAATCACCAATATATGTATTTCTTGCTAAACCAGCACTTGTCAATTGGTCCAGATTACCATCTCCACACATATATACAATCAGTGCTCAGCTTTATATTAAGATAGCCAATCTTTATACTTTAATGGACAGGCTTCAAACTATTCCAACTCACAACTGTTCAGCCTTCCGTTTCATTGAAGATCTGATGATGGAATGTTCAGTGATAATAAACTATTATTATTATTTGACTTTAATGGCAGTTGAGGCAGTTTTAAGAAACTAACTGAAAGTACTGCTGCAGATTATATTTATTATGATTACAATTTTATTCTAATTAATGGAAATTTTATTTACATATATATGTGTGTGTGAGAGAGAGAGAGATTACATATATAAGAATTTCCAGCAAATTAAATATTTTAAATATCCAAATGTGAATACTTATATGGATCAACAGAAAGATTAGATAAGTTGTAATGCTGACAAAAATAAAAACAATTACAATGGAAGTAATCACAAAAAGGCTATGATAACACCTACGACTGATTTTTGATTAAGAAATAAGTTCATTAATAACTTTAAATCAGTTTCAAACAAAAATTCTTTAAAGTTAGAATGATTTATATATAAATATTCTATTTTAAAGTTGTAAGAACAAAACATCCCATAATTGCTGCTGCTGCAGAAGTAACAAATTTTGTTGAATTCTGGGACTTCACTATTTGCTTGCAAAGAGAGAATCATTTTTGTATTGTCTATATTTCTATATTTTCTTCAATATATAAAATACCATGAATAATAATTATGACTTCAGATCTTGTATTAAATGTACAATATTTTGAGACTAATTTTTTTTTAAATGTATAGCACAATAGTTGAGAAAAATCTATGTATATATGTAAATAACGGATGATTGAGTTGACCAAGAGTATATTCAAACCCATAATGATTCACACAAGACATTTTCTGAGAGTGAGGTTCAATTTGTTAGTTGGTAATATTGTGACTTATCTATCTTCCAATTAAATATGGTTATACCTATTCAAAACTTCATCTTGACTTCCATTCTAATTCTTTCTGCCAAACTCCTATTACTCAAAATAATATAACAATGCTTGATATTTATCAGTACTATGACTTATGAACCACAATAGGTATCATTAGTTACTGAATGAATTATAATAGCATTATGTAACTGGAAATTTATTCCTTAACACATTTTTTAATCATCTAAACTATAATTCTGCATATTATCAATCCATTGCATTAGATGTTAATCACCTCATCAATAAATTGACTGAGACTTTTATTAATTTATAAAAAAAATGTTGTTGAAGATGAAGAGAGTATATGTATGTATATACATATGTTCATAAAATTATAGTTCTACATTATTTATATATACATATTTATTATTAAATATTTTTACAAATTGTTTTACGAAATATTTCATTTTTGTGTGATATTCTATTGTTATATTTATCAAAAATGTTTCTGTAAAGTGAATAGTTGTTATTTATTTATCTTGCTTTTCTAAGTAGTGTGAAAAATTTGGGAGAGCATGAATTGGGTAAAACTATCATTTATATTTCAGTTTGACTGATTGTGAGCTGTCCATGTGCTTGTTCATCAAATACAGACCTTTTTAAGTATTCTTTTAATACTACAAAGACCTTTGAAAATTACCAAAATTCCACTTTTCTTTATTTGTCTGTAATATCATACAAATACAGTTTATCCAAACCACTTCAAACACTTTATAGCAAAACTCTTTATTTGTACATATACACATACATCTACGTTTTGACTGTCCTGAAGGTATATATATAACTAAAATTACCCCAAATCCAAAATTCAACCAGACCAGCAAAAAAATAATATTAAAACACAACCAAAGGTTTCACTGCTACAAGCAGACTTCTCAAGTGTAAAGAACTACAAAAACTACACAATATATATAATATTAAAAATTACCCACAAATCCATTCACTTCCCATTCACCCTTAATATTAAAAGAACTCTTAAATAAGTTAATTGCTTCAGAATAATAAATTTGCAATAATAAAGATTCTTTAATTCTTCTTCTGATTTCATTTCTCTCAAAGAAGACAACCTTATCTCCATCAAAATTAATAGTGTGGCCTGTATCTTTTTCATGGACATACAAAGCAGAACTAAGATATCTATTTTTAACTCTACTTTTATGAATCTTTATTCTTTCATTTAAACACAAACTTAGACCTTCTTACAAAAAAAAAAAAAAAACAAGGGATAAAATATACTACACCAGGAATAATCTTTCTATCAAAAATTTCCTTTGTATTATTTAATAAATTATTCAATGTAATATGTTCATTTGAAAACTGTTTTATAATGATGTATTCTCTTGTAATATTAGACAGATTATTAAATTTTATTGAAGATTCACCATTCTGTAAAAGATTGACATATTATGCTTTAACTGTTGGGTATTATATAATAATTACTTAGTTCATTTATTTTTCTAATAATAATAGTTGTATTCCCTTGACTATTTTATTTAACAGTTTTTTAATACTTGCATTAAATTTCTGATATTGTATTTAATATTTGTGAATAGAAGCGCCACTGAATGTATTAGAGGTGCTTTTGTGCAAGTTAAATTTCAGGACCCTCAGTGCCATAAAATAAAATTTGTAAATTAAAACACTATGAATTCTTTACAATTTTGTTTATTGAAAGACTCCAAAGCAGTAGAACATTAAAAAATAATTAATATTTACTCTTTTATCCTTTTATTTATAGTTAACTCTTTTGACTTTGGTTCTGCAAAATAATTTCTAGAAATTTCCCACATGATAAATAAAGATTAGCGATAACTCTGTCAATTTTGACCAACATATTAATTGACTTGTTAAAAATATTTCTTATTTGTTACTTTTATTTTCATTTGGAATCTCCTCTGCATAACGTGCTTACATTTTCTAATAACTAAGTTAGCTTCTCAAATATCACATGACCACCTCCTCTTATGCTTGTGTATAACTGTTGTTAAAACAGGCAAAACTCACTATATATATATTGTACCGGGTCGAACCGCTGAAACCACCTACTTATACGTATATATAAGTTTTGGCCGGTTTCAAACTCCTTCACAATACATTTATAATATTATAAAGGTTAGGTGAACGAACCGGCACGTTCGAGCAAAATGGGAGATCTTATTAATAGCTTTAACTATCAACAATGGCCCATCTCGGCTGCTAGATTCAAACCCCTACCATCCAAATACTTTATTTGTTTCGGGGTAAACCCCGGGGCGCCAGCTAGTCTGAAGACTAACATATTCGGGTAGTAGGCTCATAATCCAGCGCTCGAAACCATTCCCTTAACCAGCCCAGTCTAATTTTAATCAATGATATTTATTGCTAATAAGATATTGATAAAAGAATTGACCGACAGATCAAGTTTAAATTTAAAAATAATTTATTTCAATCAACATCAATTAAGTTTAAATATAATTTACTAACCAACATCAACGCATTCTAAACATTTTATAAATCCAAATTTCACACACGCACATTTTAAATTTACATATGATAGGATATTTCATGAACAAAACAACATAATCTTAGACATTTAAATTAACTCTCATTCGCCACAAATAATAATAAAGCATTAATGACATTTGAGACTCTCGCACACACATCAATAGTTCCTTTTATGTATGATAGAGTTCATATAATGTTAATCTTCAATATTTACGGATTACAGTGGTGACTACTACTGGTAAATAATAATAATAAAACAGATACCTAGGATTTTTTTTTCTTGTCGGTGGCTACTTCTGCTGCTGCTAATGGATTGTATCTAACCGGTTAGATTTTGTTTATGGAAGAGAATTTATGATAATCCGTTGGTTTCTTCTTGGAGACAGCTGCACGTTTTGACGGAGGGTTTCTGTGTTGTTATCCAGACATTATTTCTCAGGCAGGTTTTGATGGTCTTATTGGACTAACAAGGCTGGAGCGCAAGCGTATATTTCCAAAAGCTTTTCAGCACTGCATTTCTGTAAACTGACACAGTAAAACTAGACTGAATTTCAAACTCCAACTGAATGTCTGATAAAACAAAAAAAAGTCTATTTATACCTGCGACGTGTTTTTGTTTTAATATCCTCCGGCCATACGTGTTGTCGAAATTCCTTTAGATTAATTATTATGACAACGTGTTTTTCGATTGAATATTTTATTAGTCGTAGCTATTTTAAAATGTGTTGTCGAAATTCCTTTAGATTAATCCTATGACAACGTGTTTTTGACGATTGATTAATTAGCTATCCCAAAACGTGTTGTTTTTATATCCTTAATTAGTAGCTCACCACTGTGTTTTTAAATACATTTCATTTCAATATTTATTTTCATAAACGTGTTGGCTTTATTTAACTCAATAGCCATCGCTGTGTTTTCCAAATATAATTTCTTTTTTAACTTTATTTATATATATTTTTCTTTTTTATATTATTTTAACATGCATACTTTTGTTTACATTCGCACGCACTAATATAATCTATTATAATAAACTGGAATGAAAAGAGATTTTTATATATTTTTTAAACTTTTAATTTATAATAATAATAATACTCTTTAACTTTTATGAAACTCTTAGTTTGTTTTTTTGTTTTTATAGGAAAACTCCCTCTCCCCTCTTTAAAGCAATTAATTGTAACTTTCAAACTCTTTTTTCCGAAAGATTTTGATAATAATTTTTATCCAAAATTATTTTATATACATGTGCCAATTTGGCATTGGCACAATATATATATATATATTGCCACACACAAAGCTAGAGTAGTCAATGGATGCCAGAAGGCTTGTGCATAAAATCCCCATCTAGTTCTTACTCATCCAATATCCCCAGACTAGTTTCTGGCTTATGGCCTTCATCAGTGAGGAACCTTGGATCTGAGAGCACTGCATCTAGATCTTAGGATCTAATGCAACCCTCCAGAAACCACCTTTTATCTCCATTTAACTACAAAACTATGAGTCTTAAACTGAAAACACCTTAATGTTTTCAATAGTGAGTTTTACCTGTTTTAGCTTCTCAAATAGCTATTAACAATAGAATATTTACACTATTCTATGATTTAATTTTTTATATGCTTGTTATTTTAATATAATAATTGTCATATTGTACATAATATATATTATTATATACATACTATACAGTCCAATATATAGAAGTTAAGAATTTAAATTATATTTACTTAAGAAAAGAAATGTGTGCAATAACATAGTTTTAAAAAAACGTTTTTTATTAAATGTTTTCCTTGGATTTGAACCATCATGTATTTAAGTAATGTTAAGGATAAATTATAACTTTTTAGCTAGGTTCCATAACAGTCCAAATCCAAGGGAAAGCAGATTAAAACATGTAAAAAAAATTATATCAGTATTTAAGAAAATGTTAATATCAGTATTAAAACCAAACATGATAATATGACATTAAAAAAATTTTGAGACAGCTGTGAAATCCTAAGAATTTATATTTCATAGTCCAGTACTCTGTCATTACACTGCACTAGTACTTATAAAATATGATTAGTAAATTTAATTACTTCTAAATTAACTGTTGTCCAACATATTGCAGAATTACTGTAATTATTATGGGATAATATTTTTGAAATATGTTTATTTTAAAACAAATTTTTAATAGTAATGTGTCATTTTTAATATAAAGTAGAATATTTAAATAAAAAAGTTTGAAAGTCTACATATTTTCATTTATATATAAATTTTATTATTGTGTTTTAAAATCAATTATTAATAATACTGTGTCATTTTTTAATAAATTAGAATATAATAATGAACCAACACAGCTGTTTTTACTGTCAGAGACAATAATATTTTATATAATTTTAGTAAATAAAAAATTCATAAAATGCCTAGCTCTTTCAACCTAAGTCTGCATCAAATCAAGAAACTGTATAGAAAACTAATTGATAAACATCAAAATAGCTATTATGTAGACCAGGATTAATTAATATGAAAACTAGTCAATTTAGAATTTACTGCACAAGTTTTCAGTTACATATGATTTTTTAATTTTTTTTTTTTTTTATACTGCTTTTCATGGCATTAATATCTCAAAATATTGTGGGCAAAAAATATACCTGATGGAAAACATAAATATAAAAAGCAGAATAAACTGAATCATCTATTAATGCTTTATTACAAGTGTGATTAGGTTGCTTAAGATAATATTTCATATTGGTCTTTGTTACAAAAAAAAAATCAAATCAGATGTCACATGACCTAATTTTGTTTTATCGATATATACAGTACCACAAACAGGGTGTTGACATAAAATAATGTAGTGTATTCTATGTCAACACCCTGGTTGTGGTGCTGTATATATCGTGAAACAAAGACCAATAAGAAATATCTTCTTAAGCTACATAATCTCATTTATAATAAAGCATTAATAGATTATTCAGTTTATTCTGCTTTTTATATTCATCAGTCTTCCACCAAGTATATTTTTTGTCTACAATACTTTGAGATATTAATGCATGAAATGCAGGATAAACAGCATAAAGTTAAATAATCATATATAATCAAAAATATTCCTTATGTGGTAAATTCTAAACTGACTAGTTTTCCTATTAGTTCATCCTCGTCTACATAATAGCAATTTTGATGTGTATTGATTAGTTTTCTATACCATTTATTGCCTCGATGAAGACTTAGGTCAAAAGTGCTTGGCATTTAAGTATTATTTATTTGTTAATATTATATAAAATATTATTATCTCTCTCAGTAACAACCGCTATGTTATTTAATTATTATTGCAAGTACAGACAGATGTATTTGTGTATTATATTTAAATTAGAATATTTAAATAAAAGTGATTTGAATGTATGCAAATTCTCATTTAAATTTTACTAATTATTGTGGAGCCGATCTGTTCAATTTAGCACAGTAGTAAAGTATGTATTTGTAATATATTTAAAGCCATTGTCTTCAGACTAGGTAAAAAAGTAATCCTTTTATATTTAAATAAAAATTATTTACAATCAGAATGTGTTTTATCAAGCATTGGTAGTCGAGAGATCAGCGACGGCTGCTTTACATGCAGTTGTCCCGGATTAGCGGGTTCGCTTCCCGGCTGATGCTATGACACATGGAAAAAAAAATATCTAAACATTTTCACTTACATTGAGGAGCACTTTTGTTCCCTACACAACCTGCATGTAGCAGTCCTGGTTAATAGTATATTTAATGTTAGACAATTTATTCTCACTCTTTCAAAGAGTTTTTTGTCTACAATGTGTCAGAGATTTTAATTTTTTGAGTCATTACTATCCAAAAAATTTTTTTATTTCTTATACTTTTTTGGTACTGAACTAAGTTCAGACCTATATTATGACTATGTAATTTAATGAGCTTGGATTGAAAATATTATAGTGTTTTAATTTTAGACTCATAGTTTTGTAGTTAAATAGAGATAAAAGGTCGCTGCTGGAGGGTTGCATTAGATCCTAAGATCTAGGAGTAGTGTTCTCAGATCCAAGGCTCCTCACTGACAAAGGCCACAGGTTAGAAACTAATCTGGGAATATTGGATGAGTAGGCACTAGTTGAGGATTATATGCATAAGCCGTCTGGCATCCATTGATTACTCTGGCTTGCACTAAGTGGCAATATGTATAGAGAGTTTTGCCTGTTTTAATAACAGGTACAAGCAAGCATAGGAAATGGTGGTCATGTGATGTCTATTGGCTTAAAACCAATCCTGCCTAATAGGATAGTGGTGGCTATGGTTATTAAAGAACCAAAGTTACCAAAATGTATAGGTACTGAACTGAGTTTAGACCTGTATGACTATATAAGCTAATGAGTTTGGATTGAAAATATAGTATTTTCAATTTAAGACTCATAGTTTTGTAGTTAAGTAGAGATAAAGAGTAGCTGCTGGTGTGTTATATTAGATTCTAAGATCTAAGTGCAGTGCTCTCAGATCCAAAGCTCATCACTGATGAAGACCGCAATCCAGAAACTAGTCTGGGGATATTGTATGAGTAGGCACTATATGGGGATTTTATGTACAAGCCTTCTGGCATTCATTGATTACTCTGGTTTGCACTAAGTGGCAATATGTATAGAGTTTTTCCAATTTTAATAATTCAATTATTATCCTCACAAGATTTTGCACCAAATATATTATTTTATAAAATTACTTTTCTTAAAATAATGATTTATATGGATAATATGCAGATTTTAATGATTTGTTACATATAATTGAAATTAAGATTTTTATTGATGTTTTAAATCTTTCAGTTAATTTTCAAAATTTCTAATCTTTTCTTCTGACCCAATACAGATTAATTTATTCATATCTCATAATTCTTTAGATTCTTTTTTTCTATAAATATTGCTATTAAACACTTTATAATCTTAAGTGAGATGTATGCAGTGCTTTAGATCTAGAACAAGTAAAAATAAATGTAATAAAAAAAAAATGGAATTATGTCTATTTACTGTTAAACTAAAAGCAGTGCTGTGCTATTTTAGCTAGCAATAAAACAATGGTTTATATATATATATATATATATATATATATATAATTTTGTATGGTATTATCTTATGAATTATAATAAATAAAAAGCCTCATAATTGTTCAAGTTTCATAGTTTTATATAAAACTATGATTAATAAAAAAAAGTTGTTATCGTCTGCTTTATATACATTATCTTATAAAAGGATTTGTTGCAATTATTAGTATGTTCTGAAAAAAATTAAAATGATTAATTTGTTCCCATTTTTATATGTATGTGTGTAAGGTTTGTTGAAGAATTAAAATTTTTAGCTATGCAAAAATATTATTTATGACTGTGCTGTTTCATAATAAAATCGATTATCATTTTTTTCCACCGTTAAAAGTCTCTCCAAACTTAATGCAATTTTCAGATCCATAGGTATTCTTTCTACATCACACCAGCAAACTTCCTTAATTTATCCATTTATCTTATATATCAAAACTTTTTAATATTTTATAGTCTTTTGGGATTTAATTTAAAACTTCCAAATATCCATCTAGTATCATCTCTTCTAGAAATATATCCAGTCAAACTCAATTTTAATCTCTTAAAGTGCTTAATGATTCATCCATATATTTCACTTTCAATTTCTTCTTGATGATCCACATTTTTACATATTTTATGGAAGGGGATGAAATCTCTATATTGATTTTCTGTTAATTGTTCAAGTCTTAGATTCATAAGTGAAAATTATTAAATGTTTTTCAAACACATGTGTATATTTCCTTTTAACATTAAATTATTAGTACTGATTCAATTTCCTGTGGAAAAAATCTAATTGGTTAGAACATTGTCTTGAACTTAATATTCATGAATATGATGATTTTTAATACTAGAACTGTCACTAATCAAACTTCGTCAATCTGAAGAAGAAGAATATCATTTGAAATGGTGTGTTATATATTAACCTATGTACTGATACTAACAT
The DNA here is from genome assembly GCA_028023455.1 of Epiperipatus broadwayi. Classification (NCBI taxonomy): domain Eukaryota; kingdom Metazoa; phylum Onychophora; class Udeonychophora; order Euonychophora; family Peripatidae; genus Epiperipatus; species Epiperipatus broadwayi. The sequence continues at coordinate 432,577 of JAQFVV010012832.1, forward strand.
TTGAATGTATTTGTAAAATTTAAATAATTTTTTTCTAAAGTCATTTAATAATTAATTCTTAATGATAGAAATAGTCCAACATATAATTATTAATAGTTATTTTGTTTTCTTGTTTTTATCACTATATAATTCATTGTAAAATTCTTCCACTATTTCTGTGATGGCATCCAAATTTTTTTTAATTTTTGTAATTGTTCCATTTTTTTTCTTATTGCTGAAATATTTTTTCTTCCCAGAGCAATTCTAATATGTTGTTTTATACTTCTGAAAATTTTATTTTCTTCTAATAGATTTTCTTACAAATGATTTACAGTTATATTTTCATAGTATTAATTCTTTTTTTATATTTTACAGAATTTAAAATATTTGATTCTTCTTAATGGAATATTTTTAAATATTTCTTCATTTCTTCATACATTATCTTATCTCAATTGAAAATTTAATGATGAGTTGCTTTTTTATTTGTATCAACTATTTTTGTTGTGGTTATTGGCATAATTTCAATTATCTTCTTACTGAACTTCATTAAGTATTAAATATCTTCAAAGTCAGCCATTATTTTAAAACAATTAGCAAGGTTTAATTAAAACTCATTGGAGTGTTTTTGAAGGTTAGGAATATGAAATGTTAATATTGTTTTTTAATAGTTAAACCAGTAAACATCACATGATCACCATTTCACTGTTATTAAAACAGGCAAAACTCTTCATGCAGTTGTGCCACTCAGTGCAAGCCAGAGTAATCAATGGATCCAGAAGGCTTGTGCATAAAATCCCTATCTAGTGCCTACTCATCCAATATCCCCAGACTAGTTTCTGACTTGTGGTTTTTGTCACTGAGGAGCCTTGGATCTGAGAGCCCTGCACCTAGATATTAGGATCTAGTGCTTACTCATGCAATATCCCCAGACTAGTTTCTGGCTTGTGGCCTTTGTCATCTAGGTGCAGTGCTCTCAGATCCAAGGCTTCTCACTGACAAAGGCCACAAGTCAGAAGCTAGTCTGGGGATATTCGATGAGTAGGCACTAGATAGGAATTTTATGCACAAGCCTTCTGACATCCATTGATTTCTCTGGCTTGCACTGAGCAGCATGACTGCATGGAGAGTTTTGCCTGTTTTTTAATAGTCTTTGTCTCTCTAGTTTTGCATTAATATGTATCTTAAATCTCATTAATCAATGATCTCTTCAAATCTATTAACAATGTTACATCTTGAAATGCATATTTTCTGTTAATCAAAATGTAATCCAATTTTGATATACCATCACTTGAATGCTCCCATGTTCATTTCTATTTAGCATTTTTCTCAAGAAAAAAATTCATAATATATAGTTTTTCTTTTTTGGCAAACTCTCCAAGTCTATGTCCTATCTTATTTTTGTCACTGGAACTAAATTTATCTGCAGCACTTTTATCTTTCAATCTCTTACATATTCTAATATTATAGTCTCTCATGATAATTTTAAAATATTGTTTGGTCTAATCAAAAGTATTTTGTACATTCTTATAAAAACCCTCTACTTCATCATCACAATATCTTCTTGGGGCTTAAACCTGAATTAGCTGCATTTGTATTTTTTATTAATTGGAATAACTAATCGCCTCACTCTGCCTAATGTACTATCAATCTTAATAGTATTTTTATTTCAAATCCCATTCCACATATTCCTCTGATATATGTGCTTTTGTAATAAAGTGCATGTCCACTTTTTAAATCAGTTGTCTTTTTATCATTTCATCTAACTTTGCAAAGTCTAATAGTATCCCATTTAATAGCAGACAGTTACTTTTTTAATTTATTCAATATTCCTTCAAGTGATGGTGATCTTCAGTAATAGATTTACATAAAATGTCATCATTAAATTGCAGTTTGGGTCCACAGTCAAAAGATTCTTAGCATATTCTGCCTTCAACTTTTAACCATGACTTTGAATTGCCAACTTTACAGTAAAGCCTTCAGGGAATAAGGGCTTTAATTTATTTTTGTTTGTTATAACATTCATACACACATTCCTTCTGCCTGAAATTCAATTGATATTTCAATTAAGAATTATCAGGCAACTGAGAATTAAAGGCATAATATTTAACTTACACATCTGGCTGATACATTTGGGTGATCAACCCATCCATGTTTTTCAGTATGTGAAAAATCATATAATAATAACTGCTGCAATAACAAAAACATATAGAATGTATGTTAGGAATTTGCCTTATACAACCCCTTTAGGGCATCAAAGAGTAAACAAAGAATCTCATTAATTAACAGCATACTTCTTTCTGAAATATATAAGACACATTTTTCACATTTCCAAGTAAAATAAGTTACATTTCAATTACGTGTTTAATATTATGCTATTGCTATCATCCTGCCCTCTAGTAATAAAAAGTTCCATAATATTTTTAAGATTTTGGATTTTATTTGTACTCTTTAATTATTTATCTAATTACATATAACTTTTAAATATCATTATTTTACAATTTCCAACTCGAAAAAAAAATATTTCTAAAACATAGATTAAAAAAATACATTATTGAAATAACGTTATTGAAGCCTGGGTTCCCATTTTGAAATCATTTAGTTAACTAATGCACTTAATTTATGATTTTTTCCTAAAAAGTATCAACTTAAAATTTTAATTGTAGATGTTTTTAGCAAATGAAATTTATATACAAACTACTTAACTTTATTTCTAAATAAATTGATGTGGATTTATTAGTGAGGAATGGAGGTGGGGGGGGGTAATTATTATATTAATACATATATTAAAAAAGTATTTAATATTTACAATACATTGCAAGTATACATCTAGCGAACTTTAAAATGAATAATTACTTTATAACTATTATTTAATAATTATATTTAATAAAGTATTGGGAAAAATTAATCATTATTTTTTTATTACTATAAAGATACCATGATAATATAAATAGGCATTTAATATATCACAAATGGATATATCTATTAATATCAAATTAAAATTTATGTTTAATATTTGGTTAGTTTTCAAAAAACATGTGGATGCGTTGAAAAACATAAGATGCATAATGAAGTTTTAAAATGTGTTCTGATGATTTACTAGTACAGGAATCTATAAGTACATGATCTTTTAATCTTAATAAAGTTGTTAATCTGGGAAGGCCAAAAAAGTGAAAATATTTGAGTAATTAAATTAAAAATAAAATATAAAAATAAGTATGATTGCTATTTTTAAATTTAATATTTTTAATTAGAATTACATTTTTATTAAAAAACATTTAATTTGAAAAAAAAAGGTAAGAAAAGTGATCCCCAAATATTTTGATTTGTAGTTTATTAAAATGAATTATTTACCAAGCTTTCATTTACAAATTAATCTTAATATATATATATATATATGTAATGATATTCTTATTTGATGTCTGTATTTCTTCAAAGTTATATATGTAATCTTGTAATTGAATATTAATAAATACAGTACCAAATATATATAAAGTATAACTTTAAAAAAAGTTTTATCCACTTAGGAGCACTTTCGACTATCTTGTAGTCTTTGTCAACTAACACTTTCAAAGGATAACATTCCCACAATTCTGTGGTCTTTACATTTGCTGCCTATAAAGATCATGGAATTGTGGGAAAATTAGCCTTTGAAAGTGTTAGTTGACAAAGTCTATGAAGATAATTGAAAGCAAGACTTAATAAACAGGCAGGCAGTAAATGTAAAAATCATGAAATTGTGGGAAGGTTAGCCTTTGAAAGTGTTAATTGATAAAGACTATGAAGATAGTCAAAAGTGCTCCTAAGTGGATAAAACTTTTTTAAAGTTATACTTTATATATATTTGGTTACTGTATTTATTAATATTCTGTTACAAGATTATATATATATATATATATATATGTGTGTGTGTGTGTGTTGATTAGTCTAACTATCCAGTATAAACAATATATATATATTGTACCCTTACTTCTCGATGTATAATATAGTTTGAAATACGACTAACTCAATTAAATTATTATGCTTAATTAAAATTTGCATATCTATCTTTAATATACTTTTATATTATCATATTATAATTAAATTTATTATCAATTATCAAAATCAATATATTTCTATAGTATGTACTAATTAAATAAGTATTTATTAAAATCATGAGACTGTGAAGTAAAGTTACAAAGTAATAAGTAGATTTACATTGAGTCAATATCTTCCAAGACACTGTCTCAATGGCATAAGAATACTATTACCTCCTTACTATCCTATTACTACATCTACAGCATTCTTATGGCTTTTAAATAAAATAAATCATCTTTAATAATAATAAAAATAAATCTCAACTTTTAATTTTAAAAATATAATTAAATAATCTCAGGCTCTTCTAATTATCTTAAAGTAATAATAATCCATGTAAATAAGTATGATAAGGGATTTTATATCAAACCTAAATACACCTAACTTATTCTAATAATAATATACAATACTAATCTTAGGGTATAACTTAATCTTATCTATTTCTGTTATATCATCAATCATTAAATAAATAATTATATGTGTATCTTTTATTTTCATATAGTATCTTTATTTCAGAATAAATCCAAAAATCTTATAATTTAATAATATGTGGCAATAAATAATATTGTACTTTTCTATTGTGCATTATAATTACCTTATGACCATAATAATATTATATGTTAATGTCAATCAATTCTCATAAAATAATATTAAGAAAATATTGTGTTTATTTCTCAATAATAATAATAATTTCACATTGTGCAAATATTATGTTTATTCAAATTATCTGTTGTCAAATGCTGTGGTGTAAAATAATGAACTCGACACACTTTTAAAACAAAATAAACAAATTTATTTACATTAACTTCAACTAAGAATTTATTTACAATATTTACAGTTCAAAATTGGGAAAAACAAAGAAAAATAAAAATAAGAAAAATAATAATACAATATGTTTACACTGTTATTAATTCATACCCCTAATAAGTAATTCTACATTCTTTAAAATGCTGTACTAATAACATTGAAGTATGCTTTTAAAAACTTAGACTTTAAATAAATATCAGTGAACTTCAGTTATTACACAGAAAAATTTATGTAAACAATATTTAGGTAGCATATGTAAATAATTAAACTTTACTAATTAAATTGCTACATCACTTAAGTATTACTGTTATTCATTTCATCATGTACTAGTACGTGTTCCCTTTATTATCAGCATTACTTTAATAGCATAATATAGAAACTAATGTATCCTTGTAATGTAATAACAAATAATTGATTATAACTTTATATTTCACTTAATGCAATTCATGCTACATGTTTTATCAAATATGCATTACATATATGTACTGTTAAAATAATAATATTTAAATTATTCATCAATTTTAAATTCATAAAGTATTATATTAGATAAATTCTATGATTCTTTTCTATGTGAAATTATTACTTTACTTTATGTGTTATCCTACTCCTTCTTAATAACTTTCTATCTACAAAAACAGTCCTCTAAAACTTATTTAAACTTTCCGGAAAACAATCATCAATTTTAAATAAAACTAATTATCCAATTATTTATACTTCATCATCTATATTCGGTAAATCTTCAATCCAAATATAAACTTCTACATAAAACTTAACTTAATTTATCGAATAAAACAAAATAAAATATAGACTTTTAAATCTCTTCCTAACTTGCAATAAAATAATTACTTATGAATAGTAAATATAATCCTAATACTTCAACATAATAATAATAAGAAAAAAATATATCACAATTTATTTACGAAAGAATCATATAATTATTTCTAAGCTTCTTATGTAATGTTGTATTATATTTATATCATAAATTCAAATTATGCATATTTAAATAAAACTGTCACTGCCAATATAATGTGTGTATATTTTTAAAAAATATTTATACATTCATTCAAATAACATAACATTTGGATGATCTAAAGAAAAAACATATTAAATACATCAAAATTATTATTATTATACAATTTTTACCATAAATAATAATCTAATGTGCAGTCCATCTTCCAATACTCTTCGGAATTATAGCTTCATAAAATAAATCACATTTACACTCACAATCATTCTTTAACATATTACGTGTTATATTAATTATAAGATAAACTTATGCAATTAATTATTATATTATTTTTAGTATTATTTTAAGAAATGTACCTATCTTATTTTTAATAAATCAATAAGATTTAAATTTTATGTTAGATAAATAAAACAGAATTCATATTACGTAACTCCAGCGATGTCTTCTTTTCACCATAATAGTTCTTTAATCCTAGGTACACATTCACTAAAACACCATTTCCGTTTTCCGGTCCATCACGTGTTTTTTAAAAGTTTATAAAAAATGATAACGTTCTTTTAAAATAAAATAAAAGTTAATTCTTCCATAAGAAATAAAGTAAAATTAAAATAGTTTATAGGATCCTGATTTAGTTCTTTAACGAATATTATTTAAAAGTTATTATTTTTTTAAATTAGTATATAGTTTATAAAATTCTCATTAAATTATTTTGATTGACTTGGACGTCCATGTATGATTTACTTGCGCATTCCTTAACAAAATATCTAGGTAAGATTAATTTTCTTCATCTAAAACAACCAGCGTTTAAATTATTTCAATATAATAATTTTTATTATATTAAGACTTTTAGCTAATTATATTTTCAATTTATTTGCCTTTTAAAATTGTCAACATTCAGTCTTTTAAACATAAAGACTTAACAAGGCAAGTATTTATAAAACTACTTTTATTTCTAATATCTTCACTTAAGCTATATATTTAAATTTATAGCTTGCAAAAATACTTTCTTCATAAAGAAGTATTTTATTCTTTTAAATATCTATTTTCTAATAGTCAATAGCAATTAGCTTTTAAAATTATATACTGTCCAAAATACTACTTTTCTCCATCTCGTAACTTTCCAAACTAATCCAGCGTTTGTCCTATTTCTAGTATAAAGTTTCCAATATATTTTCACTATATATGATGTTCCCATGACTACTTGCTTGTAAATTGAGCTTCAATATAGAGACGATTGATAGGGAAAATTAAATTAACACTGCATGTCTATCATTTTAAAACTTTTATAAATTATTTATCACGACACTCTTATAATTTTAAAAAAAATGATTTTAAGAGCGTCTATAAAATTTACGTAGCTATTTTTAATAACACAATTAACTTGAAAATTCAATCACGGAGTCCTCTCCTAACAATTGAACTAAGCTTTTATACCGGAAGAAACTTCTCATTTGATTGGTACATTTAAACAATCAACTTGCTGGCTTATTTACATATTTTACCAACAACACAAAATTAAAAATAAATAATGACTTATTTAATATTTAATATTTATTACATTATTAAATTTTTAAAATAATCCTTATTGTTTATTTAAATCCATTAAACATTTTTTTAAAATATTCTTACTTACTTGATTTTAATTTTAACTTTTATAAGATTATTTAAAATACACTAAGTCTTTTTTTATACGTTATATTTTTAAAGCAATACTTTAAAAAATCAGATTTAATATTCTACATTAATTTATCTTTATTTTATCTCGTGATAGCTCACGTATTATTTATAAATTTTACAACATAATTTTTAAAATAGTTATGCAACTTTATTAGATAACTTCCAAGCATGTGTGTGCATATTTAACTAACATCTGTTTTTACAACACAAGAAACGCTTGTCATAATCCAAAAATAACTAACAATTGCATTTTTAAAATAAATATTTTTTAAAAGAAATAAGATATTATAACAGATTTTAAATTAATAATTCGATATTATTAAAATCAAATATTAATCTTCTATTTAAGTATTTATAATAATTAAAAAATATTTATATTCTTTTATAACATTATTTTATCAACAATAAATATATGCATTTAATTTTAACTTGTCTTTTAAACACTTTTAGTTTTAAATACCTACTTATTAAATATATTAATGCAGTATTAACTATGGCCAGTTTTTCCAACCATATATTATAATAATCATCATTAAAATGTCTCTCTCAATTTCAGCACAATTTCACATATCAAATACTCATAGATTACTTTAATTAAACTTTTTGAAATATTACCATAAGTAAAATTAACATCACATATTCAAATATATCTTAAATTCAAAATTTTTAATATATCAGCACAAAAATTAGATGGTGACCCATATAAAAGGGCACAATATATATATATATATATATGTGTGTGTGTTGATTAGTCTAACTAATGTAAAATTCTAAAAATGGAATTAAATATAAAATTTAGAAGTAGTTATCAAATTAGAATAAAGTATTTTTATTTAAATTTCATTTTTAATATGAATATTATATATATGTAAATATTGATTTTTTTTTTAATTTGTTGGACAAACCACATATCAATAAGAAATTAGAGAAAAATAATTGTAATTTATTAATTAATTAATTATTTCAGATTAGTAGTAAACTTATAGATAGAAGTCTATTGGGTATTTGAAATTATTTAAAACATTGCAATACTTACAGGTTTTTTGTTTAATAGATTTGATCACTGTTCTTTCCTGTAGAATAAAGAATGATTGCCTTTTGAATACTGCACAATCACAAAGATTTATTAATTCTGTTTTTACTCAAATATAATTCTTCTATTACCCAAAGTAACTTAAGCACAAAACATAATGTAAAAAAAAGGATTCCAATTGTAAAGTCATAATATCTTTAATGGTTTCTTTTTGACACCAATTTTCTTATAAATCCATGGTATTATTGATTTAAATCTTCATAATATTAATATATATAATATTGCTCTAAAAATAGTCTTATTTTTTTTACTAAAGTAGCTTACTATTCTCATGACCTAGTGTTCATATCCAGAATTGAATGGGAGACATTTTTAGGTAAATGATGATTTTCTATGAGAATTTATAAATTTTTTACAGTCAATTTTCAACTAACTCATCTTATATCCTTTATTGATTATGTAGATATGTCATCATCATCAATCATTATCAATCCACTGCAGGATGAAGGTTTCTCCAAGTTCAATCCATATTCGCTATTTAGCTTTTCTTGTTCCTATCACCCCTGCACATTTTCTTATTTTGTCCATCCATCTCACATGTGGTCTCTTTCTAGGTCTTTTACAATCTCTTGGAATCCAGTTTAAGATTTCAATTATCCATCTATTATCATCTCTTTTAGCAATATGTCCAGCCTAACTCCACTTGTCTTTTAATTTTTTTAATGAGGTCAATAACACCTGTTTGTTCTCTTACCCATATATTGCATTTTTGATCTCATCTTGTTACTCCCAACATGCATCTCTCCATACTTCTTTGAGTGATCTGAAGTCTCTATTGTTCTTCTATTAAGTATCGAAATCTCAGATCCATAAGTAAGAACTGGTAAAACACATTTATTAAAAACCTTCCTTTTCAAACACATAGGCATATTTCCTGATAGTATCAAGTTATTTCTACCAAAAGCACTCCAACCAAGTTTAATTCTATGATTAATTTTATCCATTATGTTTCCATCTGCATTAATAATCTCACCAAGGTATTTGTAACTGTTAACTTTTTCTAATCCATTATAATCAATCTTTATTTTTATAATGTAGATATGTAGCTATTCTTAAGTGAGGGTGGGGTTGGGAAAGTAGAAAATAAGTCTCAGGACTATTTGAATTCTTCAGATGACTTAGTAGCTGATCGTAAAGGTTATTTTACAATTAAAATAATGTATTTTTCATTACACACTTGAGCTTAAGATTAATCGGTTCCAATAAAATAGACATATAACATTAATGTGTTGGAGTAACCAGCGATATATTTCTTCCAGAATTTAATTTATTAGCACTCGATCTTAGAACCTTATTGCCTATTTTTTTATCTTTTAATAAACACTGCTATTGGGTAAGGCGGTGTTTTAATTTTATAATATAAAGTTCACTTTTATAATTTATAATTTAAATTTTTGAAAAAGTGTTTCAAAACATATCATGGTTCAATGAATCATAATTATTTTTAGAAGTCATTTTGAAAATTATTACCTTCTATCATAACTTTTATTATTCATCACCGCAAAAATTTTAATTAATTTTGTTATAGTTAATAAACATAAAGCTTATAAAAAGAATTTGTTTTTCTTTTATTAAGAACAAAATGATGTTGCATATCTATCTCATTATATCAACTGAAGTCTAAAGAAATTTAAAACCTTTTAAATAATTAAAAATATTTTCATAATATTATCAACTTTTTTTACGTGAATGATTTGTTTTTTTTTTAAAAAAAATTGGTAATATTATGCTAATGAATGTTTATGAAGAAAATGTTTATTTTATGAAAATTTACAACTTCTATTTTGATACAGTATGTAAACTGTGAATATATAAATAGAGAGACAGACAGACAAAAAAAGAATGTTTTATATATATATATACTTATTTTGCAGGAAAGAGTTTGCTGTTAATTGAAGAGACTTTTTGATTTTCTTTGATGCCTTAAAGGAACCAAGCAGAGAACCTCTCTAATGTGCACTCCCTTCCATTCTTGTTCTTGTCGCAATTGTTACAACTATGTGAGCATTCATGTTCTCACCAACACATAATAGCTAGTGGCCTAAGATTACTGGCTTTACATACAAGCCAAAAAATCCATGAGATTTTTTTTAAAGTTCCCTGATAATTTTAATTGAAAAATAATTTAAGTCTTTTGATATCAAGGTAAATGAGTGCATATGCGTAAATGATTTTTCTCTTTTATATTTACAATTATGATAGACAAAACCCAATTTCCAGAAATCTGCAAAGTCATCAGCCAAGCATCAGTAGGTGTTTGAAGCTAAAGATTGCTAGCAATCCCTCTGATTGTGTGCTTACACTGCCATCAACAATTACCTTTTATACTTGCAACTAAATATCATATTCAAGTAAAGCAAGATGCCTTAAATTGGAAAAACTAATTTAATATTATTAAATGAGACATTGTTATAGATGAAATGGTGAAGATCTGGATATTAAAAGCCGAAGTATAGATGTTATTCGCTAGATTAATTATTTAACTTAATTGATAATTACAAACGCAGATAATTCAGTTTTATTTATAAATAATTTTATTGAAAAACCATATGTAATAATGATACAACTGTCAATCAAAAAAAAAAAAATAGTAATCCATGTTAGTCAGGCAACCAAATGTTCTGATGTGGTTACTGGTGTTGTTAATCCAGCTTAATCAGGCTCCATGTGTTGTCAAATAAAAATCTGGATGAGATTATTCTGTCCTTATGGCAAAATTCCTTTAGCTTGGAAATGAATGTGTCTTCAGGCTTGGGATGAGGAAAGGTAAACTTGTTGCGACATCTGGTCATCCAGATGGCATAAGTGAGAAAGGTTGAGAGTCTTGTGGTGACATAATCCCTGGACAGGAAGCAGCACTTAATATTTAAGATTTTGTTCAGGGAAATGTGGCAGTGGTAAGTAATGAAAGTTCTGATTTTGTTATATGCTGGGCAATCATTTATCATATGATCAAAGGTTTCACAGGTCCTATGGCAGTTGTGACATGTAGGATCTATATTCTTGAGGAATCTCCTGTAGTGCAGGAACCAGTTTGTCTGGAGTGAATTCAGGTTGATTTTCATTAGAAAGTCCAGGAACCTTGGCTCCAGCTTGAGATTCTTGAAAAACCTGGTGACCACCTGATTGTTACCACCGGGGTAAGGAATGGTAGAGTTTTGTGTGGGAAATAGCAGGCTATGAGCATCCCAAATGGAGATTTTTTTTTTGAATACTAGGGTAGAGTGCCCATTGTGAGTGAAAAGGTAGTCAAGTATCTGATTTAGCCAGCTTATCTTTGAAGGTGGAGGTCTGTCTGATGGAATGACTGGTTGTTCCGCTACAATCTGGGGAAATTTCTTTTGTAGGATGTGGATAAGAGAGTGGCACTTTTGGTAATATATAGAAAACGTTGCGTGCAATGACATACCATTCTTTTTACTATGTCGCTGCATGCGTTCAATTCCTATGGCTGCTGTCTTACCATTCCACAAAAGCCGTGCACAGATTCAGTTGATTTTTGTATTAAAAGTCTTTGTCATATTAATTATGGGTAGATAGTAGCTAATCTTTGCCATTACCTTGATATTGAGGAGAGAGATTTTCCCTTGCAGTGATAAATAAACCTTGGCAAGGTTTTTAACTGTGTTGGTGGCAGCTTCAATGATGGAATTCTGTATTTGTATTGACATGGCTTGTGGTGACTTGTATATGGGAAACCCCAAAAAGTTTTGGGGGTCTGCTGAGAAAGGTGATGATATCTTCTTGCTGGTGTTGATTTTCCAGGCCGATGACTTGTTGAGGTTGAAGGAAAGTTTGGAGGATTTGGAAAATTTTCTGATTATTTGGATGAGAGGTTTTAGATATTTTGGGGAGGGTAAGGTGACAAGGACATCATCCATGTAGGCAAATGCTTTACAGTGTTTCTTCAGCTGGGGTATATAGATTCCTGGAAGTTCTGCATCAATCTGTTTAAGAAGGGGGTTTAAGTAGAGTATAAATAGGAGTCCGCTAAGTGGAGATCCTTGGGGTATGGATCTTGAAAGAATAAAACCATCTGTAAAGAAACCATTCAGGGATATGTGGACCAATCTGTTATTTAGTAGATTGTCCAATATCTGAATGATTTGAGTAGGAATGTCTAGTGCTGAGAGGCAATTGAGCAGGATGTTGACATCTACTGAATCAAATGCTTCAGAGATGTCTAGCTGAATGGCAATGGGTTTGTATAGATTCTTGGATCTGATATGATCACAGAGAATTTTTACCTCCCCGATTGCAGAGAGTGTGGATGAGCCCTTCTTTGCGAATTGCAACTGGGATATGTTGTCCAGAATAACATCTTGTATTTTCTCCTTGATTACACCTTCAATGACCTTTAACAGAATTGGGGTCATGGAGATTGGTCTTATGCTAGATAGAGCAGAAAGTTTCCATTTCCATGGAGATGCATTATTTTAATTCAGCCGAAATAATATCTCAAAATTGTCATGAGAAGTTTTTAGTGTTAGAATTCTAAAACAATTAAAAGATGAAAATGCTGTAGGTAAATTATGATATGGACAGAGTAAGATGAATGAAAATAGATTTAGGCAAATGAAAATCCATATTTTATGTATTGTTTTATTTATTTATTTTTTAGAAAAATCACACTTCTTCCCACACAAACATGTATCTATCTCAAAATGGAATCATTTTTTGTCCAAACTGCTGTAGTTCATAATTGTGTAACAAGTCTATAGCATATTCAAATTCTTATTAGATATTGCCTTAAAATTACTTTTGCCCTAATTATTACAAGTAAAACTGTTTTATTTAGTATATAAATTATTTTTATTACTATGGAACGATCTCTGTTTAAATACATTCCTGATTACTTTTTTCTTTTTTTACAGTAATATATATATATATATTCATGTGGACTTCTTTGTTTTATCAGTATAATATTTATTGTGTGTTATTTCTAATATTTAATCTTTTGATTAATTAATATTTGTTTGAGGGCTTTTATTTATTTCCTTTTGTAATTCTGTTAAAAGGAAACTTATTTTTAAGGACAAATAAATTAATTATCAACTAAATTATTGGTTAAAAGTTAACTGCATTATTTTGAATCTAAAAATGTAGGTATATTTTTCTGCAGCAATCATAATTTCCATTTATTATCTTTATTTTACTATTTTCCTAAGAGTTTAATGATAAATTAAAATATTTGATTGGCTTGCCAGAGTTTTTATAGTAAATTTAAAATCTAGATTTGTTATCTTTATAAGGTGAAATAAACATATATTACGTTTTACATCAATTATATTATTACTTATATTTTGAATAACAGGATTATTACATGTGATATTATATTTCACTTAATTGACTGTATTTATTATTGATTACATATTTGGTATTAGTGGTTAAAAGCGTAATCTTTAATTAGATTTTTATCATACATAAATGTTCTGTTAAGCCAATCATTTACTAACTTCCATTTTAAATGTCTTTAAAGTAATGATAATCTATATTATATTTTCACAATGTTTCATCAACATATTAACTCTGCATTAAGTATGAATTCTAAAATAAATTATTCTAAATCTATAGAAATTAAACAAGTAGCACATTTTGAATTTTATGATTTGTTACTACTAATTTGCAAGATATAGAAGCACATTTGTGTGAATTCAAAATGTTATTTAATTAATAAAAAAACTGGAATATAGACTATTACTGAAAGATGCTTATGTTATGCCAGATGAATATTCAATTTAAGTTCAGGAAAGTGCTTTTATATAGAATGTTTGAGCTATTTATTATAACTTTAAATTAAATTAAAAAAAATTTTCTCTCATAAATATTAAATAATTATTTTTTAAAAAGCTCAGTAGAAGAATTATCTATTTGTAAGCCTGCAACAATTAGAAATACTAAACAATAATATAAGGGGGGGGGGGTCTGAATTCTGATGCTTTGATATTAATCTTATTCATCAGAAAATTTTTATGTATTTAAATTTTTATCAATTCTAGATTAGTAAATTTTTATAATTTCTTAATTAAATTTAAAACATTTTTTTCTTATAAATATTAAATAAATAAATGTTTTAAAGCTGAGTAAAGAAATGTAGCTATTTGTAAGTGTACAACAATTAAAAATACTGAAAATATGTCTTTAGTGAACAAAAACTGTAAAAGTAATTGAAAATCAAAAACAAAACAATTATTTGTTTTAATAGATTTATATGTACTAAAATTATTTGTGCATAACACTAACATTCTATAAATTCACATGATCACCATTTTTTATGCTTGCTGAAGCTGTTTAAACAGGCAAACTCTCCATACAGAAGTGCCACTCAGTGCAAGCCAGAATAATCAATGGATGCCACTACTATATGGAGAGGTTTGCCTGTCTATTCTATACATTCATTAGTTAATAACAAAAAAGGAATATAATTGTATAACAATGTTTATAAAAACTGTGTGTTAAATACTAATATATAATATTATCATATTTTTCCCCTCTTTTCTGGATAATTGTAATATTCACATAAATGTTCTGGAAATATATGTGAATATTTTCATTATTAGAAGCCACTAGTAATTAAT
This sequence comes from Epiperipatus broadwayi, assembly GCA_028023455.1. Lineage (NCBI taxonomy): Eukaryota > Metazoa > Onychophora > Udeonychophora > Euonychophora > Peripatidae > Epiperipatus > Epiperipatus broadwayi. The sequence continues at coordinate 447,749 of JAQFVV010012832.1, forward strand.
TATAAAACCATTCTAATTACTTAAAAAAGACTGTTTGTTCTGACTATACAAACCATTCTATGAACACAAAACTTCCTTTGTGAAAGATTTCAATTTGGCCTAAATTAAAGGTAGCTCAACATTGTAATTTATCATTGGTTGTATTCTCATAGTGAAAGAAAAAGGATATGGCATTTTTGGGGGTGAGTTTTAAATAATCTGTATAACATATGCAAATCAGTACTTCTTTTACAAACCATAAAATATTTTTTAGAGAATCTATTTCTCTCTATTTATATCATGCATACTATCTAATGAAGTAGTAATTTTATAGTTGTATATTTGTTGTTATTATAACCAGAAAGCTAAAGAACATATAGTGATTAGTCTAATGATTTTGAAAATATGCATTTTATAATATGACCCGAATCCTTGAATGAGTTGTTTCCAATGACTTGGCACATTATTTGTTATATAATTTCCAAATTGTGATTTTGCTGGAATAACATCTACAGCTAAATTTGGTTAAAGTACCCTGTTTCTTAGTTTTTTTAAATACAGTAGTACTCCAAGAGAGATTATGCTACAGCTCAGCATTTTTTTGTCTAAAAAAGTTACTTATGTTTAAACAGTTATTCATTCTCAAACATTCAATCAAAAATTTGCTGATTATTTTTTAGCATGTTGTACTCATAACCTTAGGAATGTTATGTTGATCATCTTTTGAATTGGAAAGAATAACAAAATCATCATATGTTCCAAATCTAAGAATAATGAAAAAGAAATTTAGTTTTTTTTAAAATGATTCTAATTAAAATATTTCTATATAGGACCTATAATAAATCTTGATACTATTTTATGAAGCCAGTTGTAAACAACTTCAAAGACCTTTGCCTTTTTCATAAAAAAATAAAACTGGAGATGTACTGTTTATTTTAAATATCTCAAATTTTCCATTGCAAATAATAATTTCTTCTTTCATACCTTCATGTTTCAACCATATTATAGGACTGATCTTGCTGCCAATCACTGTATAAATAATGTAATTTCACAGAAACTTTTAATTGACAGCTAGAAAATAAATCCTGAAAGATGTTAACATTATTTATATGGTAGTGGGAAAGAACTTTTTGCACTATAATTTTCTATTACACATATATGCATATATTTGTATAGTTTACAAAGGAGGTTCCCCCCTTCTTTTTTTATTTGCACTTTCAGTGGTGAGGATCATAATCATGGCTCTATCATAGCATTGTTGCTTTATTTATAATTCATTTTGATTATTCATATTATGTAAATAAGTTCATTTAAATACTCGATCTATGTTTTAATTGAATACTGTTTCTCTTTTATTTATTATGTTTTTGTAGTTGGCTATGAGCTAGGCTTCTTTTTCTTTCTTTTATTGGTCAATCTATGTATAACAAGTTGATATTGTGGATCAACACTATAACCATGTTGTCTTACCATGGCTCCAGAATACAGAATTATATTCCAGGCTACCTTTAGCATGCTTATATAAATATTTATGCTGCATCATTATGATAGCAATATTGGTCCAGCATAAATATTTATGAGTTCTAAACCATGAAAGAGGGCATGGTCATAGCTTCAATCCACAATCTGTTAACTCGATATGACTAGAATACAACCAAAAAAGGAAAGAAAAGTGATTTATAGACAGACACAATAACGGATAAATAAAAGAGAGAACAGAATTCAATTACACACAGATAGAAGATTTAAATGAACTTATCAAGATGGAATATAAATAAGGCAGCAACGCTATGAAACTAGAGACGTATTATTGTGATATTCGTTACCGAAATTGCATTCAAGGAAGGAAGAAGAAAACCGATTCTTAAAGCATAGCATACGCATATACGTACGAAAATAGAATTACATATAACGAAGGGACAATTAATACATATGCATACTTATATATAAATCACACTTTTCTTATAGAAAAGTTTTTTGCATTTGCTTAACAACAAATATATATATATAGCTTTTTCATTCTCTGAAGTCAACCAGACGCAATAAATTTAATTAAATCTCTGAATTTTTTTTTTTTAAATTTTGGTATAATAATATTTCATAATAATTACTGTAATTTTTTTATTGCTTTTGTTTTTGAAATCAAGTGATTTCATTGGTCCAGATAAACAATTCCAGTATTTAAAACATTTTGGAATATTCTATGTAGCTCTGCAGTTTTTTCTTTTTGTTAAAGAGCACAAAAAAACTATTTAACTCTCTGAACCTGAATAATTCTCTTCCAATCTAAATGAATCAATAGAATGGATAAATCATAAAATGCAATCATCTGAATTGTTACATCAGTAATCAAAAGTTGATTTAAATTACTTCTTAATCTATTCAAAACATTATCGTTATTATTTAACTTGTGTCATTAGTAAATTTATAAGAAAAAGATTCATACGTTATTTTCCGTATAAATCATAAGTGACCATAATTAATATACGGACAGCAAGTTTTTAAATTCAAAGTTGTGTATGAAGCTTTACATTCATATATATATATGTGTGTATGTAGATATACAATATATGCATATTATTGTGTTATTACATGTAGGTCATTCATTTCAACTATGATAAGGCTAATGAATCACAATAATAAATCTAGAGTCAGTCAAAAGTTAATAATAGTTGCGAGCAAGTGTTTTTTTTTTTGTAAATTTGAATATATATATTTTATTAATTTCAAAAATTTAATTTGTACATATACTAAATTTAATTCTATATGTTTTATTTTTAAAAAAACATCTTTGTTATAACAATAGCAACTCTCTCCATCCAATAGTGCCAATTAGTGCAATAGATGCTAGAAGGCTTGTGCAACAAAATCCCTATGTAATGCCTACTCATCCAATATCCATAGACTAGTTTCTAGCATGTGGCCTTCATCAGTGAGGAGCCTTGGATCTGAGAGCACTGCATCTAGATATTTGGAACTAATGCAACCTTCTAATAGCCACCTTTTATCTTTTTAGTTTACTATAATACTATGAGTCCAAAATGAAACACAATAATGTTTTCAATCAAAGCACATTCACTTGAATAATCATACATATCTGAAGTCAGTGCAGCATCTATACATTTTGGTCTCTTTAATTTTTTAATAACCACACTATCACCTTTTCATCAAGCAGAATTGGTATTAAACTGATATATCATCACATGATCACCATTTATTATGCTAACATACTCTGTCTATCAAGTAATACCATGCGGTGCAAACCTTAATTATCTAAAAAAGTAAGAGGTGGCTGTTAAAGGGTTGTATTGAATCCAAAACTTTAGGCAGTCCTCTCAGATCCAAGGTCCCTCCCTGATGAAGACCACAGGCTAGAAACTAGTCTGGGGATATTGAATGAGTAGAAACAAGATAAGAATTTTAACTCGCATACCTTCTAGTATTTGTTTACTATGGTTTTGTATCACTACTATGTGGAAAGAGTTGCTACTGTTTTAACAGCTTATGTAAGCATAAGAAATAGTGATCAAGTGATGTTTTAATAGTTTTACTTTCTTATAACTAATTATATACCATTAAAATAAAATATTATAAATATAAAAATATTATGATTTGATCTAAAATGTGCAACTCATCTTACTAAATGACTGTAGACAAATACAATATTGTGTTATTAATAAATTAGTATATGTAAATCACAGCGTGAATTACATGCAGAAATATTAATTAAAGCTTGCAAATAATAGTTATTTAACAAGTTAACAATCAGTATCGGTTGTCGTATGTTTGCGTAAAAGTTAAGCATGAATTTGGGAAATTCAAAATGCCATAATTCAGTTTAAAGTTTTTCATCTATTGATTACACCCTTTGTCTTATACTGAAATCTATATTAAATTTTACTTTTTCTACTCTAAAAATTCTTAAAAAGTTTCTTATTTGAATGTATCAACCAACAGCAAAGATTGAGACGATATTAGTGATGACGTAACTTAGTTGTGTTAAACATCATTCAACTACACATGTCCTTTTTACACTTGTGTGGAGTTAATATCAAGTTGTCAATATTCACTTATATAATATGGATTTAAGAGTTCACAAAAAAAATCATCATTATAATTATATTTTATTTCAACACTAAGAAAATAAAAATAATATAAAATCAATGAACATTTTCTATTTTTTTTCCCCCATAAAAATATATATATCCTCATTATTTACATCTTTATTAAACACAAATTTATATTTATGAAACAAATCTCTGCACTTATTGAAGCTCGTAAAAATAACTGTTTAACAATATATAAACTCAAGTGATAAATGTTTTTCGATAATATAAAAGCAATTAAATTAAGTCAGAAAATGTTAGTACCAAACAAATTTAAACAAGAAAATCTCGTATACTTTTAATAATATATATTTAATATTATGCTCAGTAATTTATAACGTATCTATTTTAGTTATAAATCTTAAAGTAAAATTTTTCAATATTTTAAATTTGGAAAAAAAAAATTTTTTTCTAAGAATGTTTAAACTTTTACATAATTTATGTCTAAGAGTTTTATGTGAGGTTCAGTACAAAGATGTTTTCAAAAATTAATATTATCAACTTCTTTTTGTTTTTTTGATTTTGAAAACAAAAAAAAAATTGAAGAAATGGGGATATTTAGTCTAGCAATTGGTCAATTGCTTTATTTCTTATTTAGAAAGAATTTGAACTCAGATGTTCAAGCTCCCTACAGCTACTCTCTCATCTTATATAATCAATACACATGACCACATACAAGTGAAAAAGGGAAATGATCTCCAGTTTGTATTTTGTGCTGAATCATCACTCGTCAATTTGTCCAGATCATTATCTGCCACACATACTTATAATCAGTGCTCAGTTTATATTAAGATAGCAAATCTTCAAACTTTAACAGACAGGTTTCAATCTTCTCCACTCTCCTACTCTTCAACCATTCATATTATTGAAAATCTGAAGATGGAATGCTCAAAACCCTTATTGATGCCAATATAATACATATATTGGAAATAATTTATCTTTTTCACATGTATGTGGTCATGTGTATCGGTTGTATAAGATGGAATGGATAGCTGTAGGAAGCTTGAAATTCTGAGTTCAAACCCCTTCTAAATTATATTACCAAACCCCTTCTAAATTATATTACTTCAGTATAGACAATATACTTGAGTATATTTATTATTATAAATGTCTAATTAATTTTTATTTTCAAACAAACGTTTCTATGAAAGTATTTGCAATTTTTAAAAAATTATGTTAGTTAAATGACGTATAAATAAATTAGATAATATATTGTTTTTAATATTTTTATTTTCAATTCAGCTTTAAGATGTTTGCCATTTAAAAATCTAGTTATCATTTGTTATTAGATTAATAAGTAAATTAGTTTTTTGGCATGATTAATTGATGTCTTTCTATAAAATTATCAGATTATAAAGTAATTTGTTTTTAGTTTAACACTACTGACAATAACAAGATTAAACCTGTATCTTGTCATAATGTTGTTATAACTGCTACTTATGCACACAGTTTTAAAGTTTCTTCTTGCTTTAAATATGGTGCAACATAATTTCTTTCATTTTAAAGCGTTCAAGATACAAGCTAAAGATAAGAAATAAATGTATAGAGGTCATATGATAATTTAATGTTTTAATTAATTTTATGCTTACTATATTTAGGTAATACAATTATTTAACTCTTAGATTCTAAAAATTCAAAAAAAGATAACTTTTTCTTGCCTGATAGTCTTATTACAGCATAACCATTAAAAGATCTTTGGGTTTTTTTTTTTGGGGGGGGGGGGGATTTTAATGCGTGAATTGGTATAAAAAGTAAATTTTGACTAAAAGTGGTTGGAAATAATGGTATTTACATTGTAAATTCAAGTGATCTGTTGTTATTATATATTTGTCTATCACAAACACTTGTTTAGGCAGAAAAACACTATAAAAGAACATGGATGTATCCAAGATCAAAACAATAGGAGTCTAAATACAAGAGCAGTTCATATTACAGCAGGATTTATAATCACAGATTGTTGGACAGATAATGGATTAATAGGTTCCAAGATTAAAATGATAGATGTATTTGTTGAAAATTTGCATTCATAAGAAATTGATGTTTGTTTTGTAGAAGTATCTACTATACATACGAAATTTCAACAGCTATTAAACACTAAAATTATTAATTTAACTTCCATTATTGTCATATTACTGGATCATATAATTCTCTTAAGGAATGGGTTATAAGTTCAAGTAAATCTTTTTTTTTTTTTTGGATTCACTAAAAAGAAGAATGGTGACTAAGTTTTTGACAATGATTTTATTCATAGTAGTTGAATTCAAAGGAGATATATATATAGTATTTTCTACATAATAGAAAAATGAATTAAATGTGAAATTTCAGGATAATTATAGTGATAAGAAGATAGAAGTCAAGAACTGACAAGAAGACTTAAAATGATTGGTAAATTAAAATTGTTAAGAAGATGCAGATCTTCATTGAATATGGTCAGTCTAAATCTTTTTTGATGTATTAAAAGCAACTTGTATGGCCCTGAGAAATGTTAAAAATTCCTATTGAATCCAGCAATGTTATGCAATGACAATGGTATATAGAAGACATGAAAGGATTATTTTGATCATCTTTTAAATAATGGTTTAAGAATTGAGACAAGGATTTTAATGATATATTTATTTTAGTTATTCATTTAGATTTAAACAAAGATATCCAGTTTAGTGATGCAAAACAACTATTTGTACTCTTGAAAATGGAAACGCTACAAATTCTGACAAATGTCTGAAGAAATTTTAAAATATGATGATGATATATTAGCTTTAGAAATATTGGAATTTTTTAGCAATATATGGTGCCAGGAATTTATGCCTTCTAATCTTAAGGATGCTTTTATTGTTTTAACTTTTCTTAAAAAGGGAATATGCAAGATTGCAATAATTATTGTAGAATGTTCTTTCAAGAATTGTGTTAAATAGGTTGCTTTTAGTCAGAGATGGGTGATTATCAGGAAGTTTGGGGTGTTTCTAGAAAATTAAGAAGCATTAGTGATATGACCTTGATTCTAGGAAATTACAAGTGTTGAAAATGGAATATAATTTATATGTTACTTTTATTGATTTGGTTAGGGCAATTGATTCAGTTAATTGAGCATATTTATGGCATTGTTTGGAATTAGTTAGTTGCCCACCAATTTATTAATAGCTTTTACATGATGGAGTGAGGAGAAATATTATTACTAGTGAAGCTGGAAATATAGTACATATTTCTGCTTCACCTAGTGCCAATGTCATCAGCACTTGTCTGGGTTTGAACCCCATCCTTATTAACTGACACCCATCATATTAGGTGGTAGTATATCTTTTATATTTCATTAATCTTATTTTATAATTAAAACTAACCTTTTATATTAGTTTATTTATTTTATATTTATAAAAATGTATATTGTGTTTATTTTATTAAATTGAATTGAATCCTAGATATCTATAAAATGTTACAAATATTTCAAATTCTTTATTAAAGTTCATTTTCTTCAATTAATTAGTGGGTAACATTTTATATTTATCTTTTAATCAATGTACACTTGGGAATCAATTATTTAAACAATGTAATATTTTAAGAAATATTTTGTAAATTTCTGCTTAAGTTTATGTCAAATATGTTTGAAAGTCATTGTACCAAAATCCTAAATTTTTCTGAATAAAATCTACATTTTTGTTAATCTAAACCTTAATTAAATAGTTTTTGTTAGTACAATGACTGATAAACTTAATATGCTTGTTGTTGTGTTTTTTTTAATTAGCAAATCAACCCTTGGGGCATGTTCATGCAGAGTTATATATTTTCCCTCCAAAGCAGGCTCTAACCTCAGAGAACTGCTTAGAGCAGTTACAATTGGTGGAGGTCACTGTAGATTTAATCCTTTAGATAAAGCCAGTTCACATAAATAGTGGATCTTTGATAAGAGGGAGGATTATTGAGTTTACTGGAGAGAAGTGATTAATCTATATATACATCGTGCCTAAAGAAATGACGGAGTGAAAAGATCAGTCGTTTGCTTCTCAGAGGTCTGTTCCACCAACTCATCCATGCCTTTTCAGTGCTTAAACATCTAGTCAGAGACTGTCTGTGTCAAGGAAGCCTGCAAATAATCTGACTGTATAAATGTCTGTTTCCAGCCATGGAATGCCTACTGATTGATTCTGAGGTAACATCCAATTTGCCGCAAGCCATTGATTCCATTTTACTTGTTTTCCAAATCAATACTAATGTATATTTTATATATCTATGTAATGTTTATACGGCTTGGTTTAAAATGCGTCTTTTAATTTTATTACATTTAAAATATCAATTCTTATAAAATCATATTATTTTGATGTGGCAAATTAAATTAATTTTGTTGGTTTATTTAGAATATTTGATTTACTGAAATTTCCAAGTACGAAATTTAATGAGCTATTAACTTTAAATTCTCTCCCTCTTAATTTTCCAGTCAAAATCATTATAGGACACTTACTTCCTGTAAATTAATTAATAGAAAAGCTTGTTTAGTTTTGTACCTTTTATATTATAAATTCATTTTAAATTTATTTATGATTGAAATTATTTGAAAAGTATCTTACCATTGCCTCCAATTTAAAATAGCCCTGTAATCATTTCTGAAAGAATAAAGAATTTTAGTGACTCAATTAAGTAAAATCTATTATAGCGATTTGTCAGTATATGTTTCATACATATATAATTTTATTTGTAAAAATAGTAAAAAAAAATCGATGTATAATTTATTATGCTTTATATTGTCAAACTTCATCGGAAGTGAGTTTGATATTCAATGCCCCATCTATGTTAATTAGAAGTCTTATTTTGTAATCTTTCATAAACTATTTAATAACTTTATTGATAAATGAAATATTTGGAAGTGTGGAAAGCAATTTATATTTTAGTTTTAATTCTTGCCGCCCTTTTGTATTGTAAATTATGATCCATTTAGTAAAGGCCTAAAGTTTTTTGGGACATTCCATTATTGCAGGGAGATAGTTTAATTAGAAATTAAGTTAATAATTTTGTTAGTGATACATTATCTACCTATATGTCTAAGGCATTATGTATTTATAGCTACAACCATTCATTTATTATTATTTTGCTTTGCTACTTACTCATCAGGACCTTCGGAAATTTAACTATGACCAGTCCAATCTTTCACACTCCCTCAAAGTAGACATAGTTCATACCAAGGAATCCATTTTTGGGCATTGCCATTTAAAATGTGTATGGAAGTCCAGCACATCAAAAATATTTTATTATTATTCAGAGACATGCTTTGGCTAGAGGGCCAACATTTCTTTTATCTCCCTGTACATATCAGGAATTTCCTTTAGCAAAGCCACCCAGAGTTTCATAACAGACCTCATTTATTTTTGTTGTAATCTATAATAGCATATTGCCTTCTTTATCATTTTATATCTTTATTTAGCAAACCTGAAATGCTCTCTGCCATGATGGCACGTCCTTCACAAATAAATTTCGTAATTATTTAAATCTGACTGTATAATTGTCAATTATTTATTTAAGAATTATTTTGCTTCCCACACTCATTATATACAAATGATTTTAAATGTAATAGTGTTTTAAATGCCCATCTTTCATGTCTTGTAATATATACAAAACAGATTTATTTGTAATATCTTGAAGAGGGCTAATAATATTTTATTGCTAATTGGTTTTTGGCTGACCAATTAACAAACTTTTACATTGTTTGTCAAAGCCACATCAAAACGAATTAAAGAAAATAACCAAGTTGTATAAACAAAGATAACTTATTTTGTACTAAATTCCTATAATATTGTTCTTTTAAATAAGCTTAGTTTGTTATCACTCCCAATCTCTAAGGTTAATGACTCTATTTATTTAAATATTTCCTTGATTTAAATTCACTTCTTTATAATGTTGCCAGAAAGAATTATCATTATTATGGTTCAAATTATTAGTAATCGATCAAATCATATCTGTACCATTCTGAAATCATCAGAATCCATTAAATCATTAATTTTTCATATAAACCTTTTATTATTTTGAGTCTCTATGTGAACCATGACCTCCAGCTGGGACGGAATAAAACCAAGCACTGCTAGTGTCATCACAAACGTTATCCATTATTCAGAGAGGCAATAGTTTGGGCAAATAGGTTAGGATTCATCCTTGTCCTGACATATGTATCTTGTGCATGGTTGGATTCAAAGTACTTTTGCTTGGATTATTGGTCTTGTTGAATGAATACATGATTTTGACTGGCACACTAGATATGGCAAATCTTGGGCATTTAAAATGAAATCTTTTTTTTTTTAAAAAAAGATACTTGTCCTAATATTATTTCCAACTTTTATGTCAGTTATCTTTAGAACTGTTTACAAATGACTTTATGAAACAAAGATCAAGTTGTGATGCAGAATTGATGATGGAAATTTGATTTATTATTAAAAGTAAAAAAGCCAAGAACTTCATCTTGTTGGATTCTGGATTTACAGTATGCTGATGATTATGCTATTTTTGCAAGTTCAAAAGACAATTATATAATATACTTAATTTTTAATGCAACATTTAAAGACTGGTTTTAATGATTTATATTCAAGAAACTCATGCTTTTTACCAACCAATGATGAAAGAATCAACTTGAGAATGTAAACTAATTTATATACCTTGATAGTTTTATAAGAAGATGGGTGGGCTTAGATATTAGACGGGTGGGCTTAGATATTGTTATAAAACACATTCTGATGGGTTGCTGCTTTTAACAAAATAAAAGCTAGGGCATTTCATCACAGGCAAGTAACCACTGCAAATAAACTACCTGTATATTGTGCCAGTCAAAACATGCTTATCCATCTAACACGAGCTGGAACTCACAAAATGTACTTCAAACCCAGTCGAGCCCGAGATTTTGGTCAGGGACCAGCCTGGATTCGAACCCACTCTCCAAGCCCCAGATCTAACACCCAATGGATAACATAACAATGGTAGCACATGAGATTTAATTCTTCATCCGGCCCACTAGCAAATCGGAGAAAACAATAAGATTCATGGACTTAAACATATATATAAACAACTTAAATACTAGACATTCCACAGATAAAATCTAACATATTTAAATAATAGGGGCTTTACTAATGAATACTTATGGGCAATTAGTGAATTGGATTGATTTAATAATGAGACAGAAACTGATATATGATGAATTAAAATATATTTATTGACAATTGTTGTTGGCAAAATAGGTTTGTGGCTATGATTCAATGGAGCCAAATATCCTGCTATACAACTAATCACTACATTAACTTTTACCAGTTATGCCCTTTCATCATCAGTTCGTGTGGCTATTGTATGTGAAATCAAACCCAGTCTGGAGTGAAGCTTAATAATCTTAATTATAATAAATTTATTTTAACTATGGGCTTTTAAAGCATCCCAGATAGCTTTAGATCGAACGGGTTTTCAAGATTGCTTCGGATCAACGCCGAAGACTGCATATTAGGGAGGGAAGAGTTGGCTATAACGATTTTACTAATACGCTAGGCACAAGTAAAATATAATAATAAAGTGGCTCTGCGGATGGAAGAATAGTTTTAGGGTTTTTGTGACAAACAACGGTTTACCCAAGAACCGGTCGTCATGCTGCAAAAGGGAACCTTTATTTGGTTCATAAGAAGTGGGGGACTTACGTGCTAATCTGGCCCGTAGCTCAGACTTCGCTACTGCACTACCCTATAAGAGAAGATGTGCTGGCAACGCCGTGGCTCCATCTTATATATGTATATCAAAAAACAGCACAACGAGGAAATCTAAATAAGTTTCACATCCGCCAAGCCGAAGGATATTATAAATTAAATATCATATATTAAATGAACACAAGTTTATCAGCTTGATCAAAAGAGCCAACTCTTCTGTAGCATGAGAAATATGTATATGCTACTGACGGGAAGATATACAAACTTTACTTTATCCCGTTCAAACTCTTTAGTTATCTATAACTACTAAACTTTTAAAAAGGAGGAAAAGTATATTTAATAAGGGACTTACGAATACTTTACTAAAAAAATATACTTATGCTTGCACTCCAGGCTAGTTTAATCTTTAGTAATATAATAATTAAAGGTTGAAAAGCCACATTTTATATTTATATTAATTAATTTATTAAGTGAAAAAATATGAATTTGGGTTTCGAAACAGCGCACGAAATGACGCTATATAAATAATTTAAATTTATATGTTTAAAAACATATTCTATAATTAAATGCACGCCGTTTCGAAACATAGGCATAACTAATAATAAATAAAATAAGCAAAAGAAAAGCAAAATATAATTGCAGTGATTAAATTATATAGCAAAATATTAATTAATAAAGAAAAATTTGCAAAAGTATTACATTTTCTAGAATTAAAATATTATTTTAGGAAACAATTTAGACAGTTTATACTATTGAATTAAGGAAAAATTAGCAAAAAGTATTTCATTTAAATATTATTTCAGAAACAATTTAGCGAGAAAGTTCAATGATATGGTTAGCTAACCTGTTTTGAAGAAACAATGACTATTTTTAAAATTTACAGAGCTCTGCGATTTTAAATATTAAAACAGTTCTCCTGTAGATGGGCTGGAGATATTTGAACTGGAATGAAGGTGAATTCTTGGGCGGCGTATGGCATCTTTAATTTAGTTGGGAGACGATTTTTAAAATATTGTTTGTTTAGCTGGATTGAAATCGGAACGAAGGCAAATTATTTTTACGGCTTATGGCATCTTCAAATTTAGTTGGTGTAAGCTTGGTTGTTCCTTTGGCATTTGATGGATTGAACTAGGCATTCCATCACGGGAAAGCAGCAAAATTTTGCCTGACTTTAGCCAGACATGTTAAGGTTGAACAATTTAAAACTTCTCATCTTAGCTCTCTTCAAAAGTAAAATGGATTCCCCTTCCCGCTTAAAATAAGGCCTATTTATATCCTTCTACTAAACTTTAACACCTTTCTGGAATTTCGTAAGCCTCGGGACCAATTGACTTTTAATTAAATAAAATAATATAATCCAATTTCTGCAACAGATAACGTCTCCGAGGTGTTATATTTAATTTCCTTAAAAAAATGTATCAAAATATATAAACTATATAATTTGATTCATTTTCATTAATTAAATTCCTTTTCAGGTGTTATTACTTAGCAGAAGGAACGGTATTCTGATTTAATGAAAAAGTCTTTTGTTGCAAACAAAAATCAATCAGAAAACAGATTTTACTTTTTTACCTGGGTGTGTCACTAATTGATATCTTGTTTACAAAAATTCTCATTTTTAATTGCGAACAGATAATTCTTATTTTATAAAACTAAATAACTTTTAACATATTTGTTTATTAAAAAAAAAGCAAATTTAAAGAAAATACTTGTTTCAACTATATATGTAAAACATTAAATCAGAAAACCGTTAAATAAATTTTAAAAACATTTACATTACTTTTATTTAAACTTAAATACATATGAATCATTTTGTCGTTATTCCAAGGTATAAATTATCCATCCACATACGAATATTATAGCGAATATAATTAAGAATTGACTGAAAATTAATAAAACATTTTATAATAAATTATGAGCATTTCTCCGCTATAATTTTATCAAACCTGTCTAATTATAGCGTGTTTTCGTATGTAAATGGATGATGCCATTTAAGCGGCAATTATAGCAAAGTTTTCCCGCTCGACTTATATATAACATTTTTACATTTAACATTTTTATATTTAAGATAGGTTCGAAACTAGTTCAGACGAGTAGGTCATTAAGTTGATGGTGAAACGGAAAGGGATTGGAGATTTCCGTTTCAATATAGAGCTATTGTTTTACCTAATTTATTGGATGGAAGTGAGACATGGATTATTTATCAAAGCAATATAAAGACATTAGAAAAGTTTTAAGGATGCTCTGTAAAATTTTAAAATTAGAATAGCAATATGATAAAACCAATTAATATGTTCTTCAATTTTCAGGAAGTAATACTATAAAGCCCACTATTGTAAATTTTATACCTGTATTGGACTAAATATGTAAAATGAATGAACAATGTAAGGTTTTTTTTAAAAAAGTGTTTTATGATGAACTTGAGTGTGATTTTATGGAAGAGATAGACCCCATTTATATTATAAAGATTATTGTTAAAAATTCCAAAGAAGTATAATATTGATTCTTTCCATTGGGAGGATATAGTAGAGAATGAAGTACATTACACAGCTTCACTTGATATAGTGTTGAAGTATTTCAGAAAGAGAACTTTTCTGCTGAAGAAATTAAAAGACAGCATCACAAAATATTGAATAACAGAATAATGGACCAGCAATTTTTATATGTGGATATATTTGAGATTCACAAATTTGTTTGTATAATCATAGCAAAAATCATTACTAGATTAGTTTTTTTTTTATTTTTTAGAAGTTGGAATGGCTATACTCATTTACAAATAGCTGCTATATATATATTGTAATGATATATAAATATGTCATTACATTAATTTAAAATAAAATCTTAAAGTTCTCAAATAAAAATAAAATCTATTAAAAAAAAAAACTAAACGCTAAAATTAAAATGTTTGTTAAACGTATATATTCACACAGATTCAAAACTTTAAAAATATTTTTTTTAAAAAAAAACAAATAAATAAGTATTTGAACGTACTTTTTTATAAAAAAAAAGTACAAGACTTAAAGATAAAATATTTTTGTAGATGGAAATGATTGTTTATTAATTATCCAAAAGCTGTGTAATTAAAAAGTCGTATCAAAATTAGATAAGTAATAAAGAATTAGCTTGTCCAATATAGAAGCAGCAAATAAAGGCCCGGACCATAACGAAAAAATGGAACAGTGATGTCTTTGTTCATGAAATCCATAGGAGGACTATAAAAAGAAAAATATTGAGTTCCAAGGAGTTTTTGAACTTGATTTGGGGAGATGAACGACAAGACGCACTTGTCGTTCTCTCTCACTTATTTAAAAAAAAAAAAATGAAAAGACACTGATACCAGAATGGAACCAGCTAATGCCACCTCCAGAACATTATTTTTCAATGGAGATGTCATGGGAATTAAAAAACAGGAACCTGGACTCTTCTACCGTAAGCTATATTGACCTAAACTCTAAATTTAAAAATAATTAAGAACTTTCATTCAAGCTTATGAACTTCTGTCTGACTTTTAAGTTTAAAATCAATTGATAATGAGTAATTTTATATATGTTTGCATTTGATAAAAAAATCATTTCCATTTATTATTTTATTTGTATTAATATTTATTGTTTAAATTTTAAATGAGGGAATTTAAGGTTGGGTATAAACATTGCATAGATTCGTTAGCAGTTGATAATGTTGTGGTTTCCACATTCGATTAGAATATATAAGTCAACGATGTCACTGCAAGCATCTTACGATGAATGCTATTTGGTTTTGTGTATTCCCTATGCAATTGACATTATTGATGATTTTGTATTCTGATCGTTTGTGTTTATTTTGAAATGTTTTTAACTGTGGAATCTGTGCAGCCGATCTATACTCGACATTATAAAACAAATTATATAAAATTAATCTGTGTGAATGTATTTAAATGTTAAATTTAAGTCAGGCGTGAATGGCTATATAGTTTTGTAAATTATATTAAGGGAGGGTAATCTTAGGTTATTCATTTCGTAGTTGAATTGGCTCAATGGATTGGATATATTTGTGTAATTAGTAGATGTAGTATGAGATCCGCTATGGGCAGGATTGCATATATACGTCACACACCTTCTGTTTGCCTATGGATGAGTTTGTAAGACAGCAAAGGACTGCAATCCATTCCTATGGAGTTTTATGTTTATTGTTCTACTCACCAACAGATGCAGCATTCCTGTTGGTGGAGAGACAATGTCTTCTTTAACTCTACTTACTGTTCAGACGTACATTCCTGACAGTATAGTATTTTGTGTTGTTGTATTTTCATGCTACATTGAATACATCAATGTATCAGATGGATTGACGCCAGTTTGACTGCGAACTTTTTGGCCTAAGGTTAAATAAGGGATAGAATATTTTCTTTTTTAATGCAGATCTATGTAGTCTATTCATACTCGACCATCTAAATAAAATATTAAACTCATTGAAATTTATTTAAATGTAAAATTAAAGATTAATATAAAAATCTAAAATGTTAAACTTATTCCTCAAATTTAGAATGATTTTATATGTGCGTAAATAAATATTTTTATGTGTTAATTTCTGGCAGTAGTTTTTATTTATTTGTATTTAAGATATAAATTAAGATATAGATTATAATCTCTGCTGCTCCCTGAGCTAGTGACTTGGGCTAACAATCTGAATATTTTAATAAAGTGGAATCTTAACAGCACATATCTGCCTACTTTATAAATTTTTCTAGGCTCAAATGCCTAGATGGTGCCCTGGTAGTGCAGATATCATAGTTTGTGGTTAGATTCGATCTTCACTTTCATTTCGATCATTATAACTGGCTACCCAACTTGGGCCGATCTTTAATAAACACGAGTGCCCTGAGAATTTTAAAAGTGAATCATGCCATAGTGTTTTTTCTGAAATTGGTATAAATATATTTGTTGTATTGATGTGGAGTTACAGTTTGAAATTTTGTCTTAAATGTACTGCCAGTAAGAAAAATTGTGCATATGTAAATATTAAATGCGAGGAATAAAACATAATAATAAATATAAATCATAATTTTTTTAAAAAGTCTTGTTTAAATTAAAATCTAATCGTTCAACTTGCGTAAGTAATAGTTAAAAGTAGAAGAAAAGAAATTTGGAAGGGAGGAGGCAGAAATTTAGCTGGTAATAAGGAATCAACAGTCAACATTTTTTTAATCATTATATTTGTGTGTAATTACTGTTTTGTCTTTTAAAAAAAAAGTTTTGTTCTTTTGAAATTTTCATATATAATCAATTTGTGTAACATAATTACTAACACTAAGTAAAGTCTTTTTTTTTTTTAATGTTTTTGTTTTTTTGAAAAAGTTTACTGATATGTAATGATATATAAATATGTCGTTACATTAATTTAAAATAAAATCTTAAAGTTTGCAAATAAAAATAAAATCTATTAAAAAAAAAAACTAAATGCTAAAATTAAAATGTTTGTTAAACGTATATATTCACACAGATTCAAAACTTTAAAAATATTTTTTTTAAAAAAACAAATAAATAAGTATTTGAATGTACTTTTTTATAATAAAAAAAAAGTACAAGACTTAAAGATAAAATATTTTTGTAGATGGAAATGATTGTTTATTAATTATCCAAAAGCTGTGTAATTAAAAAGTCAGATCAAAATTAGATAAGGAATAAAGAATTAGCTTGTCCAATATAGAAGCAGCAAATAAAGGCCCGGACCATAACGAAAAAATAGAACAGTGATGTCTGTGTTCATGGAATCCATAGGAGGACTATAAAAAGAAAAATATTGAGTTCCAAGGAGTTTTCGAACTTGATTTGGGGAGACGAACGACAAGACACACTTGTCGTTCTCTCTCACTTATTAAAAAAAAAAAATGAAAAGACTGTGATACCAGAATGGAATCAGCTAATGCCACCTCCAGAACATTATTTTCCAATGGAGACGTCGCAGGAATTAAAAAACAGGAACCTGGACTCTTCTACCATAAGTTATATTGACCTGAACTCTACATTTAAAAATAATTAAGAACTTTCGTTCAAGCTTATGAATTTCTATCTGACTTTTAAGTTTAAAATCAATTGATAATGTGTAATTTTATATATGTTTGCGTTTGATAAAAAAAATCATTTCCATTTATTATTTTATTTGTATTAATATTTATTGTTTAAATTTTAAATGAGGGAATTTAAGGTTGGGTATAGACGTTGCATAGATTCATTAGCGGTTGATAATGTTGTGGTTTCCATATTCGATTAGAATATATAAGTCAACGATGTCACTGCAAGCATCTTACGATGAATGCTATTGGGTTTTGGGTATTCCCTATGCAATTGACATTATCGATGATTTTGTATTCTGATCAGTTGTGTTTATTTTGAAATGTTTTTAACCATGGAATCTGTGCAGCCAATCTATACTCGACATTATAAAACAAATTATATAAAATTAATCTGTGCGAACGTATTTAAATGTTAAATTTAAGTCGGGCGTGAATGGCTATATAGTTTTGTAAAGTTATATTAAGGGAGGGTAATCTTAGATTATTCATTTCATAGTTGAATTGGCTCAATGGATTGGTTATATTTGTGTAATTAGTAGATGTAGTATGAGATCCGCTATGGGCAGGATTGCATATATACACCACACACCTTCTGTTTGCCTATGGATGGGTTTGTAAGATGGCAAAGAACTGCAATCCATTCCTATGGAGTTTTATGTTTATTGTTCTACTTGCCAACAGATGCAGCATTCCTGTTGGTGGAGAGACAATGTCTTCTCTAACTCTACTTACTGTTCAGATGTACATTCCTGACAGTATAGTATTTTGTGTTGTCGTATTTCCATGCTACATTGAATACATCAATGTATCAGATGGATTGACACCAGTTTGACTGCGAACTTTTTGGCCTAAGGTTAAATAAGGGATAGAATATTTTCTTTTCAAATGCAGATCTATGTAGTCTATTCATACTCGACCATCTAAATAAAATATTAAACTCATTGAAATTTATTTAAATGTAAAATTAAAGATTAATATAAAAATCTAAAATGTTAAACTTATTCCTCAAATTTAGAATGATTTTATATGTGCGTAAATAAATATTTTTATGCGTTAATTTCTGGCAGTGGCTTTTATTTATTTGTATTTAAGATATAAATTAAGATATAGATTATAATCTCTGCTGCTCCCTGAGCTAGTGACTTGGGCTAATGATCTGAATATTTAAATAAAGTGGAATCTTAACAGCACGTATCTGCCTACTTTATAAATTTTTCTAGGCTCAAATGCCTAGATGGCACCCTGGTAGTGCAGATATCATAGTTTGCGATTAGATTCGATCTTTACCTTCATTTGGATCATTATAATATATATATCATTTAATTATAATAATGGCTACCAATGTTTATTTATTGTACCAGATAATTGTCTTATATTTTATTAACTTATACTACATATCAACTGAAACTCATTCTATTTAATATATTAATAAAAATGAAGCAGTCATGAAATAGCATATTTCAGAGACTCTTTACCCATGCCTTACAAAGAAATAGTGAAGATGAGAAGTATTACTCATGAGGTTTACTAATTGTCTAAAAGCGAGTGCTTGAGCAGATTTTCATCTTTCCTTTTCTCAGTAGACAATATCAGATTTTCATTGACTGATCATTAGCTAAGTTAGCTATGAACCAGTTATCAAGGGGGGGGGGATTTATATTTGATCTGATTGGAATCTGAAAAAAAAATTTTTTTAAATTAATATAAGACCTGACTCCATGTTATAGTTATGACAATGGAAGTATTAGTATATCATGACAAAGCTACTGAAAGAGACACATCTGGGCATATATGCAATAAATCTACCAAAGGCCTCTTAGAACAATCTTAAATGAAAAAGAATTATGTATAATTGATATTCATTATCTAAGTGCCTCTATAGATGATCTTATCCATGTGAACAATCTATGTCCATTGTCAAATAAATAACATGTTATTTATGGTAGCAAAGTAATTATATAAATCTTCTAAGACCAATCAATAATAAAATGTGTAGACACTAGTGAATGCATTTGTGACAAATACAATTAAGAAAAAATAAGAGAAATGTATCTTTTAAGTAGTTAAACATAAAGATATACAAGTTTTTTCAATGTTAAATTCCATATATTCTCCTTAAATGAAACTTAAAATTTCTCATATATAAATATGAATTATTATTACTCTTTTTTTCTTAATAAAAAACAAATAAATGTATTTAATAATTATGATTATCTTTGTAATCTGATGCTACTAATTTTCACTTGCAAAATATTTACTATTATTATCCATAAATCGTGTTTTATATCACTTTTGCCTAATTATCAGAATGTAGAAATACACAAGTATTGGTGATCCCAAACCCTAGTTAATGATTTAGCCTTTGCTCAATCTGTAAGCAGAATAAAGTAATGATATAGATGAAATATATTTTGAATCTGAAATTGAATAATGATTTTCTATTTAAAAAACTATTATAATTTGTTAAACACTTTTATGTACACATTAAAATAAAAGAGCAGGCTTAATTGTTTTAAACAAAAGTTAATTTAATAAGAAATTAATTATATATAAGAAGTAAAACAAATTAATACCAAAACATGCCAACAGTAAAAATGATAGTAGTAATAATAATGAAATAGCTTGGAAATTTATAAGAACTTTGAGCTAGAGAAGAGGCAGAACTGGAAATGATCCATGGACTTAAAGGTCCATAATCTATAGTTCTACAACTTTACTAACAAATACAGAGAAATAAAAATGATTATCACATAGAAATTATTCCATAATTTCCTTAAGATAAATACACAAAACAAAATAAATAATTTATAATTTACATGTGCACATGAGTTAGTGATTGAAGTGCTCTTTCGGTTAACAATCAAATCTTACAAACATACATGTATTCTTGTATTTTCCTGAAGGTTTGCAATGATGGTATTTTAGTTGTATTTATATGTTGAATTATTTCCACCATCGAATATTAAGTACTGAATGTCTTTTTACAATCACATTCAACTGTTAGTAATAGCACACAATTTAGTATATGCACAACATTTCAAGAGATATTATTCTGTTCTCTTTTTCGAGTATTGGTGACTTAATAAGAAACAGTACTAGCATGGGAATAGAACTTGGACTCTTAGATTCTTGAGTATTGAATTTTTAGGTAACAATTTAACTATCTGAGCCTTCTTGCCAAAGGCAACAGTAAAAAAATTTCATATACTTTTTTATAAAGTTCTTCTTGATTTCTCCACTTTTTCCTAAAAGCAAAGTTGATTAGTTGTTCCCATATATTATGTACAGTCACACTAAGTTGACTTATAGGATTATTTATCACTGTCATGTGAGCAGTTTCTTTGAATTTTCTTCTTTGTATGTTTTCCTCTCTATCCAATATTTTTTCTATTTTCTCAATTCAACATAGGTTCATTGGAACATACATGGACTGTTACTTTAGACACATCTGTTTTCTCTCTTCTAATCATCAGTTTATGCTCTTGTGATTGCTTTTCAGGATCCCATGCTAGTACTGTCACTGGTCAGGTCCACACCTGAAGAAGAAAATAATACCTCTTGAAATGTTGCGTGTTTACTAACCTGTGTGCTATTACTAACAGTTGAATGTAATCGGAAAATTGAAATAAAGTTAAATTTTTCTAAAGACATTCAATACTTAATGTTAGATGGTGGAAATAATCCAATATATAAATACATGTATTCTATATTATGTAATTTTTGAACACACAATCTTTTTATCAGAAATATGTAATACAAATATCAGAAATAATATTTTTTCCTGTGTTTTATAATGATCATGATAATGCAATTCCAGTTCTAATTATATATTAAATTATAGAATTATTTTATATATAAAAACAATGTAAATAAAATGTAATTTTTTTTTGAAATGCAGTACTACCATTTTTGTATCATATCTTTAATCAATCAGTGGTTTCTTAAAATGTCTATTAGACTCCAATGATCTTAATGCAGGTTATGACTGTTAATTAGGTAATGAGTATGCACTTAACAAATTATTAATTACAACTTTAAAGTTCATTTTTGTACTTTTATTCCTATACTAAAGGTGAAGTGTTATTTAAATATCCAATTGGAAAGCTTCCTTTAAACTTTTACTATTCAATTTTTCTTAGTAAATTCACTGCAATCTCTATTGGTGTGTGCAATTTCTTTGTTTTATATTACATATCATTGTTAGATATTTAAACAATACATATACGGTTGGGTCGAAAATATAGGTGGATTCATTTTATATTTTCTTAAAGACTTTATCTTGGGTTTGAAAAGGTGGGAGTATTCATTTATATAGTGACATCTGCAAAGCGCATGTGTATCAGCTTATTGGCTTATTAATATTATTGTTAGATATTGTATTTTGAATATGAAGTATCAAAATGTATTTTTAGATGAATTCAAATCTAGGTTGTGTGTGTCTTTTAGGCATTTTGTTTTTAATAAAATTATAATGGTGTTACTATTCATGCTTTATGTATATTATTATCCTATTTTCCTGTATATGTAATTCTTTTTCTCAATTACATTAGTTCTTGTTTTAGTATATATGATAATTTTTTAAAGCATTTTCTTTTTGAACAACAAAAATGTTTCTTCCCTCTAAAGGAAAGTGTGATATCTTGCTCATACTAAAGAAGTATTTTCAGATTGATAAAAATATGATGATTTGCTAAATTCAATCAAGCATTTGGTAGTGGTTCTAATAATATAGTAAACACACATGCATTTTTACTGGTTTTTTTATGAAAATTTATTTGTTTGAATCAAGAAGCATTTTTTTTAATTATAGGAAAGATAGCAAGTAAAAAAAGAAAAGACGAAAAAGTGATTTTCCATAGAATAGATATGGATGCATTTACTAACAAAAATATTAAATTAAAAGATATAAAAATCACTTAGCAAAAATATAATGATTGGTAACTAGAAAATTGGACCGATTGGTAAATGAAGGGAGAAGAAAAAAATGGATCTAGAATAAGATAGATTAAGTTTAAACTCTATGATCTTTTGTTTTTAATTTTTGGAGGAAGGTTACATACAGGTACACATGTTCTATCACTTATATTAAGACAAGAGGTAAACAAACTGTGCAATCTTTTTAACATAAATGTGCATTTTCTTTATTAAAAATATAGTTAATTTAAATAGAGTAATTTTTGAAATGAATAAATATTAGGGTTAAAATATAAGAATATAGGATAGACATCAAATGCATTCAAATTTTTAATAAATTTATACATTTTAATAAAATTAGGCAATTTTAACAAGCATATGAAAATCGGATGTGAATTTGTTTTTACTTTGGTAAAAAGAACAAATACATAAAATTCAATCATAGTAATAGTAACAAGTCAGAAGTCACATGACTTATATATAGCTTGCACTTACTAATATGTAAAGTTAAGAGCGTGCTAATAGCTCTAAACAAGCTTTTTTTTTTTTTATTTATGATAAATGCTACTACAAGAGAAGGCATTCAAATCGTGGTCCCCATCCCCAGACCGGTTTCGACCTATGGGTCTCTTCAGTGAGGAGTTGGGACATTAGATCTAAAAAACCAACTCAAGCAAAGCATTTATCTAAAAGATAATTGTTAGAAAAAGATCTGAAACTTTTAGACATCTACATGTCTTTAAAGTCATTTTGCTGTTGTGGCTTTAGCTAAATTAAAGAGCTAAGCCTACTAATATATGGAGTATCTGAATTAAGTTCAGGCCCATATGATTTTTTCAGTTGGAGAGCTGACTTTAAAGACATGTAGATGTCTAAAAGTTTCAGATCTTTTTCTAACAATTATCTTTTAGATAAATGCTTTGCTTGAGTTGGTTTTTTAGATCTAATGTCCCAACTCCTCACTGAAGAGACCCATAGGTCGAAACCGGTCTGGGGATGGGGACCACGATTTGAATGCCTTCTCTTGTAGTAGCATTTATCATAAATAAAAAAAAAAGCTTGTTTAGAGCTATTAGCACGCTCTTAACTTTACATAAAATTCAATCATAATTTTAATTTGGAGAAGGATTAGTTTGCTTATAAATTTACATTTATTTATTTGTGAGTTAATTGTAGGTAATTAACTTGTTTTGAACAGAAATGGGAGAAAAAAATTGACTTGATTTTAATTAAATTGCTAATCCTTAAAAAAAAAAAAACACACAGCCAGGTGGAGAAAAATTAACTGTTTATTAAAAACAGTATTTATCATGATTTGAAAAAATATTTAAAACTTAGTAATTAACAATTTGGAAGAAAGCAATAATCAATAATTCCACACAAGTTATTTTAACAGTGTATTTTATAGTAAGTTAAGCTGTATTCAGCAATTGAATTTCTGGACTCTAAGAAGTTAAAGAAGTTTATGATAGTTCAAGCAGAATAAGAAATTTACTATCATAGAGTTATTAGAGGAGATTTGAATGCAGACTATCAATCTCCCTTCAGTCATCCACTCTATCTTATACAACTGATACATATGACCATATGCATGTGAAAAAGATAAATGATCTACAATATATGCATTTGATGCTAAAACAGCATCAGTTGGTCCAGATCCTCATCTTCCACACTACCCATGACCACCTAAATGTGAAAAAGATAAATGATCTTCAATATATGGATTTCATTCTGAAACAGCAATCATCAGTTGGTTTGGATCATCATCTTCTACACATTTAGTATGGGAGATGATGATTCAGACTAACTGAAGAGTGCTGGTTCAGCATGAAATGCATATATTTGGAGATCATTTATCTTTGTCATATGTATGTGATTATGTATATCGGTTGTATAAGATGGATTGGATGACAGAATGGAGCTTGAAAGTCTGGGTTTAAATCTCTTCTAATTACATCTAGCTTAAGTATATATACTATACTTGTATTTAAATATCATAGAGTCATGGAAAAACTTTATTATATTATTGAAAATTTAAAGATGATTTACTAGAGTAGAATAAGCTCCAGTTGTGCCCTTCCACAGGATGTAAGCATGCTGCAAAACCTACATAAATGATTTTTTTAAAAAAATCTGCTTAATGAAACTGCAGATGTCCAGCCTCAGCTCTGACTGTCTCTCCTCGCTTATACATGTACTTAATCAACAATACTTATTTTCAAATTTTGCATAGTACAGAAATTATATAAAGCAAAAAAAGTAGTATAAATGTTGAAGAGAACTGTAAAGAAAAAAAGAGTATTCTGAAAAGAATGAATACATCCTTTCATGCAAGATGACAAGACTTACTCATCTGTGGAACACTAAGTTGAATATTTGAAAATAATCTTGAACCCGATCTCCTGTTTATACACAAAAATACATTTAACTGCTCAAGCATATTTTTTGTAGTTCAAAAGTTAAGATCAGAGATAACTATGTGAAAATTTTACTTTTCTAATTATATTCACTAATCAATTTTTATTATTATTTATTAATATTAGTTTTAGGGTAAAACAGATTGTAAATATATATATATTGCTATGAATTTATATTTTTCTGTTGGATATTTTACATTTTTATATGTGTTGGAATGTATATATAATTTACATAATAAAACTGATAATTTTAATGAAATTATCATAGAATGTGGTGGCATAATGTTATTATTATAATAGCCAAATTCTCAAGTGGTGTGTTATGTAGTTAAATGCTCATTTATATATATTCAAATCCTTTTAGCATTTTTTTATTATTATTAAAATATTTTACTTTATTCAAAATATAAGGTCTTTCAATATAGCGCTTCTTTATTCTATGCATTATTAATGGTAATTTATCAAATTAATTCTCCATTATTTGTCATATGCAATAATTATGTGGATTTGTTAATTACACTTGTGGTAGCTAATTACCATGTGTGAAGCCAGTAACACTATATTACATAATGAATATGTAAGAGGGATATATTTTGTAATGGTTGTAATGCTTGGCCAATATTTTGTATAGAATAATAGAAGCCTGATAATCTGTAATTATATTTTTACCTTTTTATAAATTTTAATATCAATACTGTCTTCTTCCAATTATCAGGTGTATCGTTTTCATTTACACATTTGATATATAGTTTTCCACAAATTTCCGTATTCCTTTATCTATTTTTTTAAAGGAACTGACCAGATTCCATTCCACATATTAATATCACTGCAGCAGTGATTATTCATTTAATAAATAAACTGAAAGCCTGTTCCCTAATATATATCAGTATTAGAATGTGTTTCTTGTCTTTTACTTCTGACTTTAGCATCAATAAGTACCAAATTCTTTCTTTCAATTGGCTGATAGTTTTTAACCAAATATCACTTGAGGTTTTAATGGCAGTTGAATGGGTATATGGAGAATATATTGTTTGATATTTGCAATCATGATAGACAAAGCTATCTTATGAATCTTATTTCTGGAAGACAATAAAGTCATTATCTAAGACAGTGATTGGTGACTGAAGGCAGAGAATACTTAAGAATCTCTGATTGCAGGTTCATTCAATAATAATATTTTATTTAATTATTTGTATAACTTCTGACCAATTTCTTATAAAGGAGATTGTATGCATTGTAAGAAAAATGATATTAAGTAAGACATTGGTGGACTTTCTGAAGTTAGAATAAAAATTAATTTGAAAAGTTAATAATTACATCACTGCAAAAGCACAAATATTGGAAGTACAAGTGGAGTAGAATTTATTATAAATAAAAAGTGGAAGAACAACATTGGATTGATATTATGTCAGACAAAGTAGCAAGATTAATTATTCAACTTAATGGAAAATATTAAATATAGATAATTCAGTTTTATATTACAAGTTTTTTTTTATGATAATGTAGTAGAATATATATATATATATATATATATATATCTACTACATTATTGTATATCGATATATATATATATATATATATATATATATATAAACATTACAAGCATAAAGCTAAACTAGTCAATATAAAATCAAAACTACCCCAAATCTAAAATTAAACCAGACCAGCATAAAAATAATATTAAAACACAACCTAAGGTTTCACTGCTTCAAGCAGACTTCTCAAGTGTAAAGAACTACAAAAAAAACTACACAATATATATACTATTAAAAACTACCCCCAAATCCATTCACTTCCCATCCACCCTTAATATTAAAAGAACTCTTAAATAAGTTAATTGCTTCAGAATAATAAATTTTCAATAATAAAGTCTCTTTAATTCTTCTTTTGATTTCATTTCTCTCACAGAAGACAACCTTAGCTTCATCAAAATCAATAGTGTGGCCTGTATCTTTTTCATGGACATACAAAGCAGAACTAAGATATCTATGTTTAACTCTACTTTTATGAACCTTTATTCTTTCATTTAAACTCAAACTACTCTGACCTATGTAAACCTTCTTACAAAATAAACAAGGAATAAAATATACTACAGCAGGAATAGTCTTTCTATCAAAAACTTCTTTTGTATTATTTAATAAATTATTCAATGTAACACCCCTTTTCCAAGCAATTTTCTTATTTCCAAACAATTTACTATTTCTACACACAATTTTATAAGGAGACAATTTAAATGGCAAAGAAATAAAATCATATTTTTCTTTAACCTTTACATCCTTACAAATATTACTATTAAATAAAATATTTTTAACAAATTTATCAGAGTATCCAACACTCAAATAATCTTTATAAAATTGATATTTCTGAAACAAAGCTACCCCACTAGAATTATTTAATTTAATATTCCTATGACAATAATTCCTTAAAACAGCTACTTTATGAGATACAGACTGATAACTATCGGGTTTAATTATAGATCTTAATTATAGATCTTAGTTAAACCTATTTTTACTATTTCTGTTTTCATTTATGTTACATATTTTCATACTAAATTTATTTAATGTCAGATGTGCTCTTATTCTGTCCATCCTTTGTAAGTTCATGACCACCTTTTCATTATGATAAAGAAAAGATTTAAAGAAATATATCATTTTTGAGTAGATTTGTATATGTGTGCATACGCTAAGTTCTTGCCTGAAGGCAAGCAATGGAAGTAGGCAAGTTGATTACTATAATCAAATGATAATACTTGATCATCATTGGTAATAGTTTGACATTATTTGCTACTCCTTAAAGTTTTATTCTATTGTCTCATTATATTAAGATTACATACAAACATCTGAGTTTTTTAGATTTTTAAACTGCATATATTCATCTATTAAAGTGGGAAATATCTTATAATGATGTTTGTTTATGATAAGGCAATAATCTTGACATAAGATTTTCAGAATATTAATAAATTTTGTTTTAATAAAATACATAACAACAGCAATAAGTTACGTCCAAAAATTTAATAATGCAATGTGACTTATCCTTTGACTCAGCACATATTATCAAACTTATAAATCTATTTGCATAAACCACACTTCTTAAATTTTACTTTTACATATTAACAATCCTTCTATACTTAATATGGAAATTCATGTCACACTAAATCGAAAAATCTCATCTTCCATTATATCTTATAGTTCCATTCCACAAGCATCCCCAATAAGTGCTTTATACCAATCCATTTATAAAAGCAATCAAAGACTAACTTATAGGGATATATGTAATTCTGATCTGAACAAAAGCATTCTGCATAGCTTTCGTCAAGTATCAATAGTGTTTTAACATTTTTTTTCCATATGTCATAAGCATCGGCCAGGACGCAAACCCACACCCATCTGCAACCAACTACCTGCTTGCAAGGCAGGTGCAATGACCTCTCGGCTAACAACATTTTTAACAAGCAGAAAATAAATTCCACTTCTACAAAAAAATAATTTTAAACCACACTTTCTAAATCTTACTTTTATATATTAATTTTTCTACTTATCAGAGAGAGATATTTATGTCACACTAAAAGAAAGGGTCTCACCTTAATGCTATATAGTTCTATTCCACAAGCATCCCAATAAGAGTACTTCTATTTATGCTTTATATCAATCTGCTTAACAAAACAATTGCAGATCAACATACCAAGATATACATACCAGTTCTGAATAAAAGTATCTCTTATAGCTTACAGTGATGATGTTCAGCATTTTTAACAAGCAAGACACAAATTCCACTTCTACAAAAAATAATTTCAGAGTAGTCAAACAAATTCAAACTTGAAGTAAATCTTGACAAATCTAATTCATGGCAAATTTATATGGGGGAGGGGTCACAGACTCTTTTAGGGGATCTCCAATCTCCCTTTTAGGTTTTTCTCCCACCTAAGTCATTCAGAGATGTGATGGCAAATTTATAAAAGACTTAAACAAAAAAAAAAGAAATGAAAGTATAATGCAATCAATATCAAAAGCTTATCTATCTCTATATTTCAAAAACCACATTATTCATTATGCTGGCAATAACAAGAAATGCTTACTACACAACAATATTAATGTTTACTAAAACTTTCAGAAATCAAATTAGCAGCATATGTAGAAAATTGCTCTTTAACAAAAAAAAACTTTGTTGCAATATCGATTAAAAAATTACAGCATAAAGCACAGAATGAATTGATTTGGAAGTATTTTGAATCCCAAAATCTTTAAATATAGTATCAGCCTGTACATTAAAATATCCAGATTTAGTACCTGCATTTAAAATTACTCCCACAGACAAACACTTTGTTATAAAGGATACTGAAAAACACTCACAGGGCAACTTTTAAACATTAAAAACTTTTCCTTCTTCATAAAAACATAAATATACATACTGTGAAATATTTAACTTACTTCATTTTTCCCCACAGACAGGAAAAGGAGCAATACTATACTTAAACTACAAACAACTAAGTAGAAATTTTTGGTTCTGATCTCTTAAACCTAAATATTTCTAAAAGTCAACATGGAAACTGCCTACTCTCAATTTTCTTAAGATAAAAAGAAATTACAAAAAAAAATAAAAGATTTATGAACTCTATGTCATCTGGAACCTGAAACATGACAACATTCTTTCTTTTAAATGTGGCTCACTAGTAACTTTTCACAATTTAACATAAAAGTTATTAATGGAAAAATATTCAACAATTATTTAATATCTTTTATTCAGGAAGCTATGCACATATCTGGGTATATACTTTTTTTTACTATATGCAATATGATGCACAGGCTGCATTTTTATCATCAATAACAATCTCAGGAGAGACCCTAGCACACTCACAAACAAACTAAAAAAGTTCAACAAAGAGATCACAAAATAGTATAACAAAGTACTTATTCAAGTACCTGGTCACAATTGCACTCAAGCTTATAACAAGATGTCAGTGCCTCATAGAACTAAATTACCAACAAAAACAATACATGATGTAAACAGTTGTATCACTTTAACTACAAGAGTATTTATAACAAAGAAGCTGTATAGCTTTATATAAATAAATAAAATTCATTTAAAACTTAAATGGAAATATAAAATAACATTTTTCTAGTTTATTATTTTTATCATGACTTAATAAGTGCTTATATAAATTAATATACTTTTGTAATAGCACATTTATTTTTTACAGAAGAAAAAACATTTAGTTAGAGTTGTTTTAACTCTAATTATGTGCCCAAACTTATTGCCTTAACATAATATTAGAGGCATGGATCCAGAAGCTAAAGATTTCCTGATCAATTTCTGGATGAGTAAAGTAAAAAAAACACCTCCAATTCGATTAATTAAACTGTTGTGCTTGAAGGTCGCATAATCTTCAGAGCAACTGGCAGTAGAATATATTGTTTATTGCCCCTTGGTTTTCATCCTTCTTTATTTAATAAACTGCTGAAATTACAATATTTTTGACATATATGTAGTATCTATTCTTAAATTGCTTATTTTTGTTAGTAAAGTACTATTTAACAGTTATGTAATAATTTTAAATTGTTTAATCCCAAAGAAAAAGCATTTTCTTAGCCTTAAACCTGCAAGTGTTAAGACAGTTGGAAGCTGATTAACATCAAGTAGAAATTGGCACTTCTCTAAAATTAGCTCTTTTACCATAAGTACAATTTAAAAAAAAAAAAAATGCAGAAAAGATAAAGTCTTCATCAACTTTGATTATGAACATAGCTCCGAGGCAAAATGAGGTGTTCTCTAAATAATATCATGGCATTGAGAATTGCTTGACGAATGGGGGGGGGGGGGAGACAATCAAATCATAATGTTTTTATTATCAAGAAGCTATGATTGAAGAAAATCTTTTGGTCCATCTTTTAAAGTATAATTTTATATTATGCTATATATATGTTTGTGTGTGTGCGCGCGCGTGTAATTACTTTTAAAATAATGTAGTTTTTACGATATTGTGAAATATTTATCTTTTCATTTATACATTATATGTGTATAGATATTGTAATGGATGTTTAAGACACCATTACAAAAATTATAGTTTTATAGAGGTGAAGAAAATAAAATAAATTTTTATATAAGGTTTCGTTTGTAAAACTTGATTAAAAGTTTTTTTTAAATGCTTGTACAAATATATATGTATGTGCGTGGGAATTATATTTTAATACCACAGTTATATTTGGTTTTTAATTTTAATTTTGAAAAAAAAAAAAGAAAACTAAGATTATTTTTTTTTTGTTAAATTTATGTAAAAGTAAAGTGTACAAATAGATTGCTTTTCAGATTTGGGGATTTAGATTGATAAGGCTAATTAAAAAGAAAGAAAACAAAAAGAAAAGAATTTTTCATTAGTTAATTCCTAGATCTGTAAAGGGCAATTTATTTTGTTAATTAGATAACTATTGTTATCTAGATCGAGAATTTTTAAATTTTAATTAAAAAGAAAAAGTTTGGTAATTGGTTTAAGAGATATGATTCAGATATAACAGGCTGAATCAGGCCATTGGATTATCTTTGACTAGCTTTCAATACTTGCATCAGCTAGTATACTTGCACCAGCGCAAAGAGACAGACACCAACTCTGACAGGAGAATTGCACGATTCCTGCCAAAATACTTGGAAAGAACGATTCCTGCATATTCTGAAAGCTGATCCAGTAATTATTCTACCTAGAATGAACATTAAACCTACAGCAAGAATATTTTCTTTACCATGATGTGCTAAGCTTCTCGCCAGGACAGGTTCGGACATCCTGTGTCTCCATTAACTGCCTATAATGCCATAAGAACCGGCTCCAAAGAAACCACTAACCAACTCGCCCAAGCCTACCGTCAGTGAATCCCGAGTAACGGACTATAATTAAGAAGTCTAGTGCACTAGCGTTTAACTAAATTATTAAGGTACCTTATGCTCCACAATTTAAATAATTTTGTTGTCTTAGATTTGTTTTTGTTTTTTTCAAATATAAATGTTTTTCAAGTTGTATATTATGTAATTCGTTTTCTGTGTGCTTGATAATTTTTTTTTTCCTCTTTTAACGAGTGCTAGTTTCAAACCTATTACTGTCCGTCCTATTTAAGTCTTAGTAAGTAAGATAGTAGCTTATTTTAATCTCACATTCCTTGTCATTACAGAGTGCAGTCTGGATATTACAGACTAATTTAATTGGCTTTTGGCTTGTGACCCATTTTTGTTAGCCGTACTTATGTCGTGACCTTAATTATTATTAGTAATAGACGATTACAAAATATAAGTCTTCAGTTTTATTTCTTAAAGCTTCCAATTTGTTTATTAGGGGCACGTACGATCGTTTTAACCCTTTCTATAGGTAGATCGTGAGCTCCTAGCCTGTCTCACTCAGAGGGAGGTCAATCGATTGAAAGTAATAACTTTCAACACTCTTTTTATTATTATTAATGTTTTGGAAGCTACCTTCGCATTTCTTCTGTTTTGACATAAATCTCTTTTCCTAACTATGGGTTATAAGCAGGAAGCTAACCTCCCCTGGTATGACGTGAGATCACTGTATACTTACTAATACTTCTGCTACTGCCAGTATTTTGCACTCTTTCACACACAGGAAATCGCTCTCAAAGCCATATAAATATTTTAGTTTAATTTTGCGAATGTACATGTAGTACATATTTTAAGTGTGCTTTAAAGTTTATTATTTTGATTTATGTTCATTTAATCATACTTTTAATAAAATTATTTATTTATTCCTTTACTTAGTTGATTTTGTTTTCTGTTGCTACCTTTCCAACTCACTGAACAAAACATAGATCTCATTTGCTTGATTGAGCTAGTCCGGCGCATTCGATTCGCATATCCTGTAACCCCTTAAAAATAAATGTCTAGTTCCAAATTTCGGACTAGTGGCGCCCTGGCGGTCAGTTTATGTGAGTCTAAAGCTTTTGTCCGGTATATAGGATAGTAATTTTTGGCGCAACCAAACGTGGGAGCCAATATTAAAACTTTACGTGAGATGTTTTGTTCAGGTGGTTGGGAAAAATAAACAGAAATGGTAGGCAAAAATAGGTGAAATAAAGTTAGTGGTAGAATAGAAGTTGATGGAAAGATGCAGGTAGTTTCGGATCTGTCCGTATTTAATGTTTTGATATTCAAAAAGAGTTTATTAATTAGTTCGACGTTCGTAAAGTTTTTTAAAAAAAGTAAAGAGTTTAAGTTTGCTTTGTAAAAATAAAATAAAGTTAGCTGTTGAAGATTAAATAAATAAATAAAAAAAAACGTTAATAAACAGATTTAAAAGAAAAGTTCAGTTGGTAATTTGGAATAAAAAAAAATAGATTTAACGGAGCTAAGTTTATTTTGAAAATGGAAGCTAAAGAAGAAAGCGATAGAGAGGCAGGTTGGGAAGAGAGCCCAGTTTCATTTAGACACCCCCAGATAGTAGAAAAAGAAGAGAGCGAGACACAGACGATGATGAAGATGATGATGAAGTTGATAATAGAAATGAAACAAAATATAACAAAACAAAATATAGAAATAAAACGGAGTCAACAAACAATACTGGAGGAGCTGAGAGCAGAAATGAAAGGAATGAGACAGGAAATATTGAAGACAGTTGACAAAAATCAGGCAGCTATAGACGCCATAGAGAAAGATTCGAATAAGGAGGTTCAGGAAGTTGAAATAGTAAAGGAAGAGGCAAAAGACATGAAAGATGAATTAGAACAGGATAGCGTTAGAACAGGCAAGGTAGAAATAGAGATAGAAGTTGGTAGAGATTGGATGCAGATAGGTGGTGAGATAGAAAATGCAGATCAAAAGACAGAGAATAACGTAAAAGAGTTTCTGCAAGAAAGTAAAAATAAATTGGTTAAAATATCTAGTGTTTGTGAATATGAATTTGAAAAGAAGAGAGTTAAGAAAAAAGTTAAGGAGTATGATTTTAAGGCAGAGATAAAAGCTATCTATAGAGCAATTTTATTTGAAAAGACTATAGAAGAGGGATTCGTTCCATTTCTTATTAACGAGGTGGGCTGTACTAAAGTGGGACACATTGAACAGATATATTTTGCTCGGCTAAAGGGTCGTAAGATATACGAGCTACAAGATAAAACAGAACGAGAAAGAGACAAGGCAATAAATTATAAGTGAAGGACAGACAAAAGGGGGAAAGGAACGTACATTAGAGAGTCAGTAAGAATAAAGAAAGAACCGCCTGACCGAGCGTAAGTGATATTGATCGGAGGTACTGCTAAAAAAAAAAAAAAAACTCAATGGATTTGTAATTGGACTACGAGTTGAGAATAGAAATTTATTTCGACGTAGGTGATAAGCCTGAATGAATTTTGTAAATAATATATAATTACAACTATATATGTGTGTGATAAACAATATTACATTTTGATATTTTGAATTATGTTCGTTTTTATTTAATAAAATGTATAGTGGCTATCGTAATTGTATTACTTAGTTGTAAATAGTTATTTTAATAGATCGCCAGTATATTCCTGAAAATTTATGTTACTTGCAAATGATTTAAAATAGTATTCGTTAGGGTAGTCGGACGGATTTGATTTTTTTTAAAGTGAGAACAAACTTAGAGAAAACTGGTTAGTGGTAGGCAGAGCAAAGTCAGCTAAGTTTTCTTTTTTTTTTTTTGTGATGACGGAGAGGCAGTTGTAATGGATGTTTAAGACACCATTACAAAAATTATAGTTTTATAGAGGTGAAGAAAATAAAATAAATTTTTATATAAGGTTTCGTTTGTAAAACTTGATTAAAAGTTTTTTTTAAATGCTTGTACAAATATATATGTATGTGCATGGGAATTATATTTTAATACCACAGTTATATTTGGTTTTTAATTTTAATTTTGAAAAAAAAAAAAGAAAACTAAGATTTTTTTTTTTTGTTAAATTTATGTAAAAGTAAAGTGTACAAATAGATTGCTTTTCAGATTTGGGGATTTAGATTGATAAGGCTAATTAAAAAGAAAGAAAACAAAAAGAAAAGAATTTTTCATTAGTTAATTCCTAGATCTGTAAAGGGCAATTTATTTTGTTAATTAGATAACTATTGTTATCTAGATCGAGAATTTTTAAATTTTAATTAAAAAGAAAAAGTTTGGTAATTGGTTTAAGAGATATGATTCAGATATAACAGGCTGAATCAGGCCATTGGATTATCTTTGACTAGCTTTCAATACTTGCATCAGCTAGTATACTTGCACCAGCGCAAAGAGACAGACACCAACTCTGACAGGAGAATTGCACGATTCCTGCCAAAATACTTGGAAAGAACGATTCCTGCATATTCTGAAAGCTGATCCAGTAATTATTCTACCTAGAATGAACATTAAACCTACAGCAAGAATATTTTCTTTACCATGATGTGCTAAGCTTCTCACCAGGACAGGTTCGGACATCCTGTGTCTCCATTAACTGCCTATAATGCCATAAGAACCGGCTCCAAAGAAACCACTAACCAACTCGCCCAAGCCTACCATCAGTGAATCCCGAGTAACGGACTATAATTAAGAAGTCTAGTGCACTAGCGTTTAACTAAATTATTAAGGTACCTTATGCTCCACAATTTAAATAATTTTGTTGTCTTAGATTTGTTTTTTGTTTTTTTTTTTTTTTTTTAAATATAAATGTTTTTCAAGTTGTATATTATGTAATTCGTTTTCTGTGTGCTTGATAATTTTTTTTTCCTCTTTTAACGAGTGCTAGTTTCAAACCTATTACTGTCCGTCCTATTTAAGTCTTAGTAAGTAAGATAGTAGCTTATTTTAATCTCACATTCCTTGTCGTTACAGAGCGCAGTCTGGATATTACAGACTAATTTAATTGGCTTTTGGCTTGTGACCCATTTTTGTTAGCCGTACTTATGTCGTGACCTTAATTATTAGTAATAGACGATTACAAAATATAATAGTCTTTAGTTTTATTTCTTAAAGCTTCCAATTCGTTTATTAGGGGCACGTACGATCATTTTAACCCTTTCTATAGGTAGATCGTGAGCTCCTAGCCTGTCTCACTCAGAGGGAGGTCAATCGATTGAAAGTAATAACTTTCAACACTCTTTTTATTATTATTAATGTTTTGGAAGCTACCTTCGCATTTCTTCTGTTTTGACATAAATCTCTTTTCCTAACTATGGGTTATAAGCAGGAAGCTAACCTCCCCTGGTATGACGTGAGATCACTGTATACTTACTAATACTTCTGCTACTGCCAGTATTTTGCACTCTTTCACACACAGGAAATCGCTCTCAAAGCCATATAAATATTTTAGTTTAATTTTGCGAATGTACATGTAGTACATATTTTAAGTGTGCTTTAAAGTTTATTATTTTGATTTATGTTCATTTAATCATACTTTTAATAAAATTATTTATTTATTCCTTTATTTAGTTGATTTTGTTTTCTGTTGCTACCTTTCCAACTCACTGAACAAAACATAGATCTCATTTGCTTGATTGAGCTAGTCTGGCACATTCGATTCGCATATCCTGTAACCCCTTAAAAATAAATGTCTAGTTCCAAATTTCGGACTAGTGGCGCCCTGGCGGTCAGTTTATGCGTGTCTAAAGCTTTTGTCCGGTATAATATATATCAATAATTTTTATTACTCATTCGACTAGAGATTATCCAATAATGAATAATATTTCTGTAGTATAATTTTCACTGCACCATTCTTACGCAAGGTAGGGGCAGGTTTCTATCCACTTTTAACACCTTGTGGAGGGATGTAGTTGTAAACATATGACCCAAGACATGTGAAAAATGATATGTTCTCCAAGATGCACATTTCATGCTGAACCAGAACTCATCAGTTGGTCCAGACAACAATCCCTTATACATATCTTTATCATTTAATACTTTGCTATTTATATATATACTGAACAATGATAAAGTTATATGTAAGAGATTGTGATCTGGGCCAACGGATGAATGCTGGTTCAGCACAAAATAAGAATCTTGGAGATCACAGGTCTTTTTCACAAGTCTTTGGTCATATGTTTAAGAGTATTAGAAATGGATAGAGACCAGTCCCTATCTCATGTGAGAGTGGTATAGTGAAAATTACATTACAGAAATATTATTCTTCATTGGATAATCTCTAGTCTAATGAATGACTAATAAAACTTATTAATATACTTTCATTAAGTGATTTGTGTCAAAGTTGTGAGGGCAGCACATTTGACACATCAAATAAACTGTAGTACTTTGATATATATATATATATATATATATATATATATATATATATATATATATATATATATATATATATATATATATATATATATACTGAACAATGATAAAGATATGTCTGTGAGATTGTGTTTTGGTCCAACTGATAAGTGCTGGTTCAGCATGAAATGTTTATCCTGGGAATTATAGATTTTTTTTCACATGCCTTTGGTCATATATTTATGATTGCATCCTTCCACAAGGTGTTAAAAGTAGATTAGAAACCAGTCTCTACCTCACATAAGGATGATGTAGTGAAAATGACACTACATAAATATTACTCATTATACATTGTTTATGGAAGGATATTTGACCCATTAGCAACCCAGTTAACATCCAATGTCTGTCAGTAAATGAGTAGTTAATTTTTCTTATCTAAATGATAAAATAAAAATGATTAACAGCTTAAACTAAACCATTAAGAAGTTGACAGACCTCAAGTGTAATGTTTTCTTTATAATTTCTTTATTTTTCTGAGAACTATTTAAAGTCTGTTTTATCTGTCTATCTATATTGCTTGTTTATACTGTATTTTTTTAGTATTTCTATTATTAGAAGTAGATGCTAACAGATATGGATTTACAATATTGTTAAGGAATTTATATACAATCACACAAAATCCCATATATTATGTATATATACTATCATTCTAAGCACCAATTGTAAATTTTAAAGACCATTCTAATCCAGAAGAAAAAACAACAAAGATAGAATAACAAGGAATATAAATTTAAGATGAATTTTGTATGCAAACGAATCTGTAAATCACAAGTTTACCCTTATATATTGCATGTTGACTTTTTAAAATCTGTTAATTTCATATTTTATATTGTTATCTCTTAATTTCTTCTGCAGTTAAACTTTGGATTGGATCACGGAGCATTTGTAATAAATAAATAAAATTTAATACAGAGAGCCTACCAATAAGCTTGAAACCAATTTATCTGGGGATAAGAGTATTTCGGATAGAGATTTTAAATATTTTCTCTTACCGCACTTATTAATTAAGAACTTGTTTGAGCTATTGGTACACTCTCTGTATTACATATGACTTGCTTTATTGATTATTATAATTTTACCTTTGTGGCTTTGGCTATGCTGAGGCTATTACTATATGGTAGATCTGAATTTGGTTTAGTTCCATAGCTATTTAAGTTAGATTGCTGGAGTAAAAGACATTTTCATGTCTAAAAACTTCAGAGTTTCTACTTAAATATTACATATGAAATAAGTGCTGAGTTTTGAGTTGATATTTTAAATCTAGTGTCTGAATATTCTAGCTCCTCACTGAGGTGAGCCATAAGCTTGAAACCAATTGGTCTGGGGATAAGAATGTTCCAGATAGAGATTTTAAATATTTACTTTTACCGCACTTATTAATTAAGAGCTTGTTTGAGCTATTGGTACGCTTTCTGTATTACATTTTTGTAAATACAAGCTTATAAAAGCAATATCATGTTATATATAACTTGCTTTATTGATAATTATAAAATTTAAATATTTCATGAAGATTGCAGGTATTTGTATCCTGTCAATTATTGGTGATCAGAATATTGCTTTATCATCATATTCTACTAATAAACAACTAAATCTGAATTTTGAAAATTAATATTTTTAAAAAAATTAAATATTTTAAATAAATTATTTCACATCTACTCATTTGTGATAGTAATAATGAAAACATGCTCGTATGATTAAATAAATATAAAATATTAATATTACTACATATTTTAAGGCATGTCAAATTTTTTGAGAAAAAATATAATTTTTTCATCAAAAATTAGTAATTATCAATTTTGAATAATGATTTATTATTACTTTTTACTATAATAAATATCCTGATTTTTATATAATGCACATACATATATAATATTATAAATAAGAACTAACTCCTCTGAGTGTGTACTTTAATAATTTCTATGTACTCCCCTATGAGCAATGACTTTGAAAACATAAATAAATCAGGGCTTCATTTATAACTCAGGAACCTAATAGAGTAAAGCTTTGTTTTAAGCATGGTCAGCAAAAACAAGTTATATAAAAATAAACTCTAACCATAAGCCTATACTTGTGCATTTAATGTTGATTCTTACAGGAGAGTACATGAAGATTTTTAAAATGCATGCCTACAGGAGTTAGTCCTTATCTATATTACTTTTTACCTAACTGTAACAAAAATTACTATTTTATTCATTTAATATTCTTCATTATTAAGAAATAAAGCTTTGGATGAGCTCCAGCATAAAAAGTTTGATATTTATACTTTTACAATATTATCTCCGAAGTCTAGAAGTTTCAAAAAGGTAATGGTTGTTTTAAAATAAAATATTAGATCAGTGATCAAATATTTTTTAAATATGTACCATAACTGTAGGATTGGTTAAAGTAATGGTTTGAATTAAATTATATATGAAATTTACTTTTGAATGGTGACTATTATATTAAAAATAATTTATAAAAAGTCGCAATGTTTCAAAGCAACAATTGACTTGTATTTTCCCATAATGTTGT
The DNA here is from genome assembly GCA_028023455.1 of Epiperipatus broadwayi. Classification (NCBI taxonomy): domain Eukaryota; kingdom Metazoa; phylum Onychophora; class Udeonychophora; order Euonychophora; family Peripatidae; genus Epiperipatus; species Epiperipatus broadwayi. The sequence continues at coordinate 487,627 of JAQFVV010012832.1, forward strand.
GAAATAATGGAGAGATAGAAATTATTCATCAAGCACTTTGTTGTTTGACAAAAAAATTTATGACTTTTTATTTTATTTTTAGTGCTTGCGTAGGCGACTAATTTTTTTGGTTCCATGAAAGACAAATTTCTGATTACAGGTGTTCACCATCAGTTCTTTTGAAAGCAAGTTTACGAATTCAGAAATAATTTAAGCTGTGATATTTAGTGGAGTAATTACCTAGTCACAAAGGAAGTCAAAGTTTGTAGACCCAAGCAGTCCAGTAAATATTCACATAAAAACAATTGTTAACTATATTTTATAAATAGTCATTGTTATATAGTAGAATAAATTAGAAGTGATTTGAACTTAGACTTTCAAGCTTCTTACACGTCTTCATTCCATCTTAAAAAACCGATGCATATGACCACATACATGTGAAAATGATAATTGTTTTCCAAAATATGTATTTTGTACTGACCCAACACTCATCAGTTGGTCCAGATCATTTATCTTTCTCATATGTATGGGGTCATTTGTAATGGCTGTATAAAACAAAATGAAAAACTACAGGAAACTTGAAAGTCTGAGTTCAAATCCTTTCTAATTACACTAATTTCAGTATAAATAATATACCTGTATTTAAATATACGATATAAGAAATTGTAATATTACTTTGAAGATTCCAAAATATCCTTCACAATACATACAAGGCTCATTGTTTGAAAACTAATATTATTTGACTCTTCTTAAAATTCTCATCGGTCACATGACTATTCTATATTTTCTAAACCTAAGAAAATTATCAATATGACATTCTCTGATGTGTTAGACAATTGCTCAAATCTTAGAATAAAATACCCAGAACTTTTTTAGGAACAGCTGTTAAAAGACGATCCTACAGGGAAAATGACGATTAAGAATTTCTCGGACTTACTTAATTACTAAATACAATTGTTTGGAAAATAAATTTAGTGAAATATATACTGTTTTCTTGTTATGTTTTACACTTAACTAGCGTTGAAAGGTTTTTTTTGTAAATTAAAAATAATAAAAGATTTTAAAAGAAATTCTATTGAACAAACCAGGCTTAAAGATCTTGCAATGTTAGCTATTGAGCAGAAAGAAGCATCTAAAATGGCCTTAAAAGAACTAATTAATGATTTTGCAAATGTAAAGATTAGAAAGAAGGATTTTTAAAGTAGCCTTTATTAAATTATCTTATATGATATTTATAATATAAAATAAATAATTACAAATTTGTGAGTATATGAAAAATCAAAATTTCGAATTTAAAATGCGATTTTTTTTTTAATTTCTGCCTTCGAGCCAAAATTTTCTAGTTACGCCAGTAGTTATATTGTGACCTTATAGATGTTTTAGAAATAAATTATTTAAACTATATATTAATACTTTGCAATGTATATATTTTATTGGAAACATCAGTTGGAATTATTTTTACTCTTATTTTCTTTATAATATATTAAATACAGTAACTTAAGGGTTATAATTTTTGTTTATTCTGATATTTTTAATCACATTTATCATTTTTGTTGTTGTTAAATGATTCTTATTATGAAAAGAAATATTTGAAAAGGTAACAAGTAGAAAATTTTGATTTGCCAGTTGTTAATGTTTACTCGACTTTAGAAAGAATTTGTCATATCTGTGTTGATTTACGTTTTAAAACGAGGAAGTTTTTGAAGAACTGGTCGTTTGCAAATGGCAATATTTAAAGTCTCAAAGAGACTGACTTTTACTAAGTGCAAAATAAACTTGTCCAAGTCATTAGAAATAATTCTTGCATTTGAAAATATATATCATAGTGATTGGATAATTTTACAAACGTAAAAATGTTCATTGATTGAATTATTTCTTTATATATTAAACAAAATAATAGTAATAAACAAAAATCCAAACATTTTTTTTTTTTTTTTACAATAACGTTTTATAATTTTTCCATTCTGAAAATTTCTCAAAAGATCAGCTTCCGGAACAAACTGAAGCTTCTAACACAATCAGCCTATTTATTTGGAAAACAATCTTTCGCGTTACTCTGAATACTGAGAGTAATGCAATATAGCAAGGTTGCAGTAATTAATTAATTTACGTTGCAATATAATCACTTAAGAGATTTTAGCGATATTCCAATTAATTGCTAAGATTGAGATTTTATTTTTCATAATTTTTTTTTAAAGTATGTATTGATTCACAAACCTTTAACCATTCCTGCATTTAGTAAAAAATAGAATTTGATAATTAATAGCATTCTTTAACGCATTCAACCATTTAAAGTGGAAATGAATGGTTTGTTGATCAGGAGTTTAATTAAATCAAGTTTAGGCACCAGAACTAATAGAACTGAATTGAATTCCGTGATCCGGGTACTTTCAAGTCTACAATTTGATCATCGCACTAAATAATGCAGGGCATACTAATAAAAAAAATCTGTAACTGCACATCTTAATAATATTAATTCTTAATGAATATACAATGTTACATTTTTTCTGCATTGCAAAGAAAAGCTGCCCATAATACTTTTCCAAAAATTGATCTTAGAACAGTATAAAGCACTAAAGGCAGTCACAAATAATTATGGAAATACCACAAAATTTGGAAATATAAAATATTGGTTTTGCAAATAGAGCTTGAAGAAATGTTGCAAGATTTATCAGATGAAAGTATGACTACAGATATATGCTAAAAAAATTAAAATATTAGTCAATGGAATTTTTTAGAAGTAAATAAAGACTGATAATCTGAATTAGGTGAAGTTAATTACAAATTCCTTAGTAGATTACTAATGCAATTAGAAACATAATAGATGCAATTTATCATATAATTAAACTTGTTTGGAGTGTTTTGGGGAGAATAATATTAATAAAAGAATACTTATGTATTTGAAAAGGAAGATTTTTAATATATGTGTTTTATCAATTTGTACTTAGATCTGAGTCTTGGACAGTTAATAAAAGAACAATATTGAAAATTTAGACATCTCAACAAAGTATCGAGATATGTATGTTAGGAATAAGAAGAAGATATCTAAATCAGACTCAACAAAATATGGAACTATATAAGAAATAAGAGATCTAAAACAAAATATATGGAAAAGGGAATAAGCAAGTATCATTAATATCATTGAAAGAATTAATATGAGGCTGAAATGGAACTGTGTTTAACATATTGCTACAAGTAATGATAATAGTTTAGTAGTTAAAGTTTTAAATTGGATGCCTTGAGTTTGTGAAAGATTTGGCAAAAGATGGATGGGTGCAATAAAAAATGCTGATATGTGAAACAGAGATGATATGGATCAAAGGATGTGAATTAAACTTGAAAATACCTTTATCCTATAGTGGATTGGTAATGATTAAAAATGGTAATGATTGTAACTGTTGAAATAAATAGAAACATATTTCAGCCATTTTTGGATAGAAATTTATCACTTGCAGGCTTCTTGGTGGTGCTGCAGCATCACCTAGTGGCCACAGTACACATAACTGAAAACTACCCATATTTCTAAAAACTTACATTTGTTTTTTGAATAATTAAACAATCTGACTTATGCTAATATAATGCATATATTGTTTAAAAATTTCATTATATTAACATTAAAAAAATTGATTGATAAATAACAAATTATAAAGTGATGTATTACTATTTGAGATTCATTTATTATTTAACTTATCTTGACATTTTAAATAATGTTTAAGCCAAATATTACTATGTATCAATATATATATATTTAGTAAAAACAGCCATTTTGTGATGGTTAAAAGATAAAGTATATACAAAATTCTCATAAGATTGCAAACACTCCTTTCAAACCACTAAACATCACATGATCACCATTTCTTATGCTTGCTCATAACTGTTATTAAAGCAGGCAAAACTCTCCATACAGGAGTGCCACTCAAGCCATTGATTACTCTGACTTGCACTGAGTAGCACTACTGTATGGATAGTTTTGCCTGTTTTAAACACTTCTTTTGTCAATATATACAAAAGCAGTTATTATATAATGCATAGCCACACACACAAAATAAGAAGTAATCAATTACAATAGTATGCAAAAGAGAAATATGATTCTTAACAATGCTGATTTTTACCAATTTTTTGTGATATTCAATTTAATAATATTTTTTACAAAGGTTTTATGAGTATTATTAATACATCACCTTTTTTTTACAATGCCTTTTCTTATTTGTCGTTTCATACAGTTTTGACTAATTAACAAGAGGTATCATAATAATTATATCAAATATATATGTTTCTATAATAATTAATAAATACAATGGTTTAAAAATCAATACCAACACACCAACATCTTTGTTATATTGTTAGATTGTCTGTGGTTTTATACATCTATAAATAATATAAATTTATTTTATATCAATAATCTAGATATATACACAAAAAATTATATAATCATATTGATAGCTAATTAACTAAAATTTAATAATTTTTGTATGCAAATATAAAAAGGGAAAAATGTGTATTTGCATATATTTTATATATTTAAAAAATAAATAAATAAATAAACTTAGTTACGTTTTAACTTTTAAGTTCAAATTTTTTTTGTGTGATATATAGATTTCTTTAGTCAGTATCTTCTCTCATTTCTGCAGAATAAGAAAAATTATACATATATTGAGAAAAATGATAAGCAGAAATTGATCCTGAAAGCATCAAATGAAAATACAATAGAATTGGTTTTATTTTGACTAACAAAATAATGTTCTTAATAAATTCAACACAAGAAGTGATCATTGATTAGTGAGATTAAGATGTGTGTTAAAGCAAAATTAAAGAGAAAAAAAGTATTAAGAAAGACAATATCAATTGTTGAAAATACTAACATAAATTCAGAAACACTTAAATGAATTAAAATTAAAATTAGATAGATCAAACTCAACTGAAATCAATAAAAGATAACTGATACTTTATTAAAACAGTTATAAACATAACTGGTGTAAAACGAGCACAATTTAGCATTATCTTTTCATTCAAATAAGACAATATATGAAGGAAAGTGAAAACATTTTAAAATGATCTATTAAGAAAAATTGAATATTTGGAATTCTGTAAATTAAGATTTAAAAAGAGTTTATGATAATATGAGAAAATATAACTGTGAATTGACAACAAACGTTACAGAAGGAAATAAAAATTTTAAAAATCTAAACAACAACTTGGTGTTGAAAGGAAAATTGTTTTAGCAATAAAAAAATGGACCTAATAAAAAGAGAAATGACATTATACAATAAAGAAAAGAGTTTTACAAAGAATTATATGGTAATAAAGAACATAAAAACAATATACTACCAGTAATTATATCTGGATTGCCAAACATTGTTAATGTAGAGATGAGACCTAAATTTTTGAAGAAGAGATAAGCTGGTGATATATATATATATATATATATATATATATATATATATATATATATATATATATATAGATAAAATAAACACATCCTATATATATATATATATATATATATATAGGCAAAATCATCACTTCTCAGACCACTGTTTTAACAGCTATTGGCTGTCTGAAAGTAATAGTAAGGCGCATGTGGAAGAATAGCAACCTTCCAGTCATTACTGATTTAATAACAACATGCAATTTAAACAAAATATTATTTATATACCAAATGTCTAAATGATAAAGATATACTAGATAATTGGAAGAGTGGAGTAATGATATTGAAGAAAGGTGATAAAGAACTTCCTAGACTTTACAAACTTATCAGATATAACAAAATATTTACCAGTAACTTACTTATAACTCCTTTATGCAAAGTTGGACTCGAACCAAACAAGAAAATCAGTTGTATTTAAAAGTAGTTTTAGAATAGTGAATTGTATACAACTATTAAAATAAATTTTAGAAAGGGACAATGAATATGATTTGCCATTATGCTTTGGATTTAGAGATTATAAAAAGATAATGAATTCTCCTGTGATATTGTCATATTATAAAAAAATATTTATTAAAGTGAAACAACATTTATTAGGTTACATGATTATACCAAGAAAATTAATATTGAGAATAATAATTAGCAGAGTGATTCCATATCTCCAAAACATTTTAGAATACGTTTTACAAGAAGTAATTTGGGGATTAAAATGAGAAACTGAGGGATTAAAAGTTAATAGAGATTATTTAAATTATTTGGATTTGCAGATAAGTGATTAAGTGCATTAGAAAATATTGTAAGAGTTGCCAGAGGTAATAAGAAATAAAGATAAAGATATATACTAAAACAATTAATGTAATGTTTAATTGAGTTTTTCACAATGAGAAAATCAGATAATTAATGCAGATGGAAGCATAAGGAATGAAATTAATTATAAAATCAAACTTGGAAGGAGTGCTTTTAGTAGCAATAAATTAGCATTAAAAGAGAATATGTCTATATGTTGAATAGAAGTTTTTTAATAGATGTTTTACTAATTCTTAAATACTGATTTGAGATTTAAATACTTTGAAGAAGGGCAATACTGTGACTTCATAACATGTAATGAACCAAGTTGGGAAGATGTAGATAGTGGAATACAAGGGTGAGTGAAGAAACAGGTATTATTGGCACTATCGAAAGAATTGAGAGACTGAAGTGGATCTCAAATAGTGATAACAATAAATAGAGAATTGAAGTCTTAAACTGATCTCAAGAGATTATTAAAGATTTACACATCAATTAGATATACCAAATAAGAAGTTTGTTAGTGTAATATAGAGAAAAAAAGATTGTGGATTAAGAAACTTGATTAAATTTAGAAAAATATTCATTCTGCGGTAGACCAATAGTAATTGAAAATCATATTTAGATAGTTGAAATGTGTGATATCTTGTGCTTGTTGACACACAGTAGTGCAAAATAATAAAATATAATATTTCTTGTATTAAAATTAATTAACTATATTCTCTCTAATTTATTCTAATCCTATGTTAACAACTAACACTTCTACCCTTTGTGATTTTAAAAGTCATTATTAATTGCTACTTAAGACTTTATTTGTTGCTTTTTTTGTAAAAAAATTATTTAATATTTAATGGAAATGGAAATGTCCGTACACTACCAGTGAGTTATCAATATGAGATTTATACCCTTATCAAAGAACAATAGGAAGATTGCAAACCCTATAGAGAAGTATGGTGTGTTTTGATGATATTAAAAAAAGTAGAATATTTAAATGAGCAAATGAACATTTATCATTGATATTCTTCATTGTATTAAGATACTAGGCTGATTATCTTACTAAAAAAGATGACTTGCATAAAAAATCAGCCTTCTTAAAGATTGTATTATTATTTTCATAGGTATAGTCACTTTTAATGTTGACTTTAAATTTGTACATTTCTTTAAAATATCTAAAAATTGTATTTAACAAGATTTTTTGCACAAAATTAGTTTGCAGAATTATAAACCTAAGGTTTGAAGTGTTAACCTACAAAGTGTTTTAATTTCTGTTTGGTGAAAAAGCAGAAACAAAATTTACAATTTAATCTTAAAGTAAAAGAATTTTTTTTTGTTTGAAGAAAAGTGTAAAACAACTGGGAAATTATGTGATAAGATTAAGTTATAGAGCTTAGCAAAAGAAAATTAATCAAATCAAACCAGTATCTCTAGGTATGTGTGATATTGCTACTAATATTTCAGGCTAGTTTAAGCATGTGGTGTGTTGGCAATAATAATTTAATGTATATAGTTATATTTTCTATTGAATGGAGATCTATAATCTGCCATTTATTTTTTGTAGGATGTTGTTTCTAATTAATACAATATTTTTATCATCATTAGTGAATCATTAATATTGTTCAACTTAACTTTAAATATACTGTACATATAAATTTTATGTGTGTATATAAAACATTAAAATATAATGACAATTTTTCTGTGAAGTAATCTCAATTTTTTTTTTAACTATGATGAAATCCCTTATCTAGACTATTACAGAGAAAACTTTTTTATTATATTTTCATGTTAACAGCTATGCCTCTCTAAAAATCTTTAAATTAATATACTGCAATAGAATGTTTACTGTGTACCTGTTCAGGGAGTCAAAATGTAATAGATATAAGGGTTAAGGCTATATGGATAATTTACATGTGGGATAGTTCATCCAAATGTAAAAGGGGTGATTGGGTTTTTATTTATGTCTTTGTTTTCAAAGACAATTTGTAATAAAATAAATCTAACTCATTAATCTCTCACCATTTAATCAGATTTTAGATGAAATGGCACTTTCACTCATTATCATTTACAATGGACTTATATCCTTTAAATCTTATTTACAAATTTATTTAACCTTAAAATTCATGACTCAAGTTATATAACTTCTGCCCGGTGTTAACAAATATAAAATGATGATGATTGTGATTCCTTCTTGTTATGATATACTCCAGATGAATTTAATCAGTGATGCAGACCTGTTTATGTTTTATATGATTAAGATGCTAGATTAAATGTCTTAATCATAAAATTATGTAAATAGTTTTATAATATGGTCCCAAAAATAGATATCAAGATAAATTTGTGTTGAACACATATTTTAATAAGATAATTAATTAACCAAACCAAGAAAAATATCAGTCACACACAATTAACAGAACTAATTAATTATACTAGCTTGTCAATGTGGCACCTCCTTTAAATAAGTATAAGTAATAACTGACCCAATTCCATCTGCATTTATAAGTATTAGTTAAAAGGAATCAAGTAAATTAATGTTGGCTTGACTTTCACATATATTTTTTTTATTAATTTTGCTTTTGATCTTTCCCTCTTAAATAAAATTCATATACTAATAATTATAATAATAAATATTAGTCATTATAGTACCTTTTTGCATTACAAATTTATATTTCTTTTAATAATACAAATGGAAATATAATTATTTATTATAATTGTATTGGAAAAAAATATGAAATATAAATAAATATAAAACTTTCTTGTTTATTTAATGTTACTTGTATGCATATGTAATTGAATACTGTTTTCTTAAACAACATTTATTTAAATACAGAATTTCATAATGGTTAAAATATTATTGTAATAATTAATTTCAAAGAGATTATTTTATAATCCTTTTGATACTAATTTTATTTTAAAATTCTATTTTATGTATGAATATATAATTTCTTTAGTAATTCTCACAAGTTATTCTTTTCTTAAATTAATGATTAAAGTTTATTCCTATTTGTACACTCACTGCTTTTAATTGAAAGTTATTCATTTTTCGTAGATGATTTTTAGACAGAATTTTAAAAATTAAAACCGTCATATTGATAGATAATTTTTAGTCATTAAAATGAAGAGTGCTGTTATTTGGTTACCTTCTTTAAAGTTTAATAATGTATATTGATGACTTAGTATCACAAATTGATATTTTAATTTTATATTTCAGAAAGTAGTTTTTGAAATAAAACGATTCTAAGGTTGATAGCAAAAAAACAACCATTTTCCTCTTTTTTTTTAATGTGTCAAAGCATCGGCCGGGAAGCGAACCCCGGGACAACTGATTGTAAGGCAGCTGTGCTAACCGCTCAGCCACCAACGCTTACCATTTAAGAAAATATTTTTGTTGAAATATCAAATTTTATTCTGTCAGCAAAAGCATTTGTTTTATTCTTTAATAAGTTAGTTTAGTAACATTTTAACCATATTTATTTCATTGTAAAGGAAATTTTAATACATTTTTCATGTAAGCAGTTATTTATGATGTCATTTTCTAATTATTAAAATTTATTAAATATAGTTTTTTTTTTAATATGCCATATTTTAAAAGTAAAATATATTAGTCTTGTTTTTAAATTTTTATTACATTATTTTTTCTTATTTCTTAATTATTATTTGCTAAATATTCTTTTTTGATATTTGATTTTTTTTTCTCCAAGTGATTTGCAAATTTTTTTGACAATTTCTTAATAACTATTTTTGATATTTAATTTGAGAGTTATTTACTTTTTTGGTTAAATGATTTATGCTTATTTCTGTGAAAGTTCTGTTGTTGTTTTTTTAAGAAAATTGCAATTTTTTGTAGGTGGGGAAAAATATCTAGAATATTTTATTATAAAAATTTGGTGGTATTATCCGACATCCTTTATTGCTTTGTTGTTGTCAGCAGTAATTTTGGGGATCCTTGCTGTTCAATATTATGAAGAGCACATACTAAATTAACACCAGATATATTATATTGTTTTAAATAATTGTTCATTAAAATAAATGTTTTTTTTAAAAATAAGTCAAATATTATACCTGACCATAAAAGTTTACATATATTATGATAGGATATATACATTATCAAAGTGATTATATAAATTATTTTTTAAATATGTACTCAAAACTAGATAGAGATCAAGCAATGAGTTTTACACTTTATTAGTCCTTTTTACTACCTAATTAATATTTAAATAATCATAAACTGATAATTGCCTCTGGTTCCTAAACTGTAGATCTTATTTCTTTACTATTAACTACTTCATAATATGAATGCTCTGTTTTTGTATATGAGAAAGCAATTCATATAAATGCAAATTTGATCTAGATATTTATAAAATTACAAAAAAACCCCAATAATTTTAATTGTTTCTTGGTTTAACAAATTTTCTTTTAAAATATAGATATGTTGCCTATAATTATCAAATATTAAAATCAAAACACTATTTTCTTAATTACAAAGAAAAAAATATCAAGATTTTTTGCAAGATAAAAAAAATCAGGGGTTGAAAAATTTCAAAACAATAATTTAAGAAATAATATCAGAATAAAATTTTTTACCAAGATAATTACATCTTGACTATAGAAACTCTGAATTTTAACTAATCAAAATAACAAACTGTATTTAAAAGTTGGTTTAGAAGAGTGAATCTCATCCAAGTATTATGGAAATTATAGAAAGAACTAATTAATATGAGTTGTTATTATGCTTTGGATTTATAGATTATGAAAAGGCATTTAACTCTATAAGCATTATTATGGTAATTAATCTATTGAATTATGAAGATATAGATATGGATTATTGTCATATACTGTAGAATATTTATTAAAATATCACAGCAATGATTAGATTATATGATGATTTTAAAAAAATTAATATTGAGAAGAGTTTATGACAGGGTGATTACATATATCCAAAATTTTATACAGCAGCTTTACATAATGTATTTTGTGGATTCAAATGGTAAGTTGTGGAAATAAAAATACCCAGATCTTATTTAAGCCTTATAAATTTTGAAAATGATGTTGTGTTTTTATTTTTCAAATAATGTTTTAGAACTTGAGGAAATGTTGCAAGAGCTAAAAACCTAAGATTGTTAGAAAGATTAAAGTAATGTTAAATCAATATTCTAAGTAGAAAATAAAGATTTATAATTATGAATTAGAGGTCAAAAACTGCAAATATCTTGATCATATTATTAATACATATGTAAGAATATTCAATGAAATTAATTTTAGAATTAAATTTGGACAAAATGTAATTTAAAATTAAACTCTTAACAGAAAAGCAATACAGAGACTTCAGACCACTCAATGAAGTATGGAAAGGTGTATATTAGAAATAACAGAAGATATTAAAAACAAAATACATAGGTGAGAGAATGGATTCAAAGAATTAAGAGACCAAAATGGAGCTACATTGGACATATTTCTAAAAGAGATGATAGTATTTGGACTGTTGATGTCTTATTTTGTATCACAAGGGATTATAAATATTTAGAAAGAGACCACACATGATCTGGATGGATGAAATAAGGAAGTTTACTGATAGTTGTGTAGAAGTTAAAGATTAGAAAAACTTAATTAACCTCGGAAAGAGAGTTTTGTTTGATAATAAATTAATAATGATTGAAAATGATACCATAAATATAAAAGATGAATAAAATTTATGATTATATATGTAAAAATTATTGTGTCAGTGAGGTATATCTACATAGTACAACACATTTCTGATTATACTAATTATTCCCACTTATCACAACACAGAGCCAGTTAATATGGAATTATGTTATAAATAATCTCCAATGGGGAAAAACAATATAAATCAGTTCCAGTGATATTTAGAATTTAAACTTGTGCCTTGTTAATTATCATGGATGCCTTTTAATATGGAAGCTAGTACTATGCTGGTTGATTCTACTGCAAGAATAATTTGATTGTGCAACTGAATCTTCATCAACTTCAAATTAAAATGTTTTTCATATCCTTAAGATAAATTTGTAAAAAAAAAAAAAACTTTTTCCAAGTTTTTCTCAGCATTTAAAAACAAATCAAATAGTTTAATATTCAGAAGGTTGGTAAGAAGTTTGAATGTTGGGCGTGACAGATTTGACCATAAGTTATAAATCTTGATTCTTTACCACTGGTCCAACCTATGCAGAGCTTTTTAATATCTAAAGCAATGGTGTTATTTATAATAATTAATATTTAGTGGAGACCATCTTTTTACAAAGTTTCTATTATAACTGACTTATTACATATTTTTTCATTGTCAAATGTTAATCATGTCTTAATTATCAGGCAATTGGAGATTTTTTTACATTATTTTCTTTTTGTCTATTTTATTTTAATCCAATAATGTTTTGTAATTTTTAGTGATCAAAGATTATCTGTTACTCTTATAATAAAATCAACTACTGTTCAATAGTTCATCCATATTCCATACCAGTTTAAAACCAACTATAGTTCAATAGTTCATCCATATTTCATACCAGTTTAAAACCAACTACAGTTCAATAGTTCATCCATATTCCATACCAGTTTAAAACCAACTATAGTTCAATAGTTCATCTATATTCCATACCAGTTTAAAACCAACTATAGTTCAATAGTTCATCCATATTCCATACCAGTTTAAAACCAACTATAATTCAATAGTTCATCCATATTCCATACCAGTTTAAAACCAACTATAGTTCAATAGTTCATCTATATTCCATACCAGTTTAAAACCAACTATAGTTCAATAGTTCATACATATTCCATACCAGTTTAATGTGTATATATATAAAATGTTCAACTTCCTTATGACCTTCCTAGCAATAAACCATCCATTTTTATTGCATTACATGGTTTAGTTCAGCAGTAGGATATAAGATTCTGGAACTTAAGGTTTATGATTCATGTCTTCAGATATAACTCTTCCAATGCACATTTTTTATGATTTCCTGAGCAATAAATCATTTGATTATTTTATATAAAGAAGCACACATAAACACCTATACTGCAATTTTATTTTTAAAAATTAATATAGAGATATTTACAGAAGTAATTAACTAAAAAATAGAATAATGCAATTATACAAAAGACAGTACAATAATAAATCTAAAAAAAGATAGATTAATTATATGATTAACTAAGCAATTATTTATGATGGTACTCATGCAGATATGTATGACTACCATATTTATGAATTTACTTATGAATTTTTAATCTTTTTATTTGATACATTTTCAAACTATAGGAAACTCAAAACCATGGTGAGCATGGATGGATATGAGAGAGAATTATTATGTTTTTTAAAAAAGTTAACATTAAGATATTAAGTTGCTCTTTCCTAAGAAAAATTGAAATATGTGAGACAGACTAAGTAAAATAGAAGCAAGAAATTACCAACAATTTGTAATATTTAAATCAGCTTTTAAATATTTCATTGTAGAGTAAGGATTACTCAGCATATTTTTATAGGTAGTGAAGACAAGCAACTTTTCACCCCATTTACCATCTAGCCAAGAATCACTAAATATTTCTTTTCAGAGGCAAAACTCTCTATATAGCAGTGCCACTCAGTGCAAGTCAGAATAATCAATGGAAGCAGGAAGGTTTGTGCATAAAATTCCTATCTAGTACCTACTCATCCAATATCCCCAGACTAGTTTCTAGCTTGTGGCTTTTGTCAGTGAGGAGCCTCAGATTTGCCTCTATGAAGAATAGCCTGTATAAGCATAAAGAATGGTGATCATGTGATGTTTGATAGTTAAATACTTCTTTACTAATAAAATATTGAATGGCTATTATGAATTGGCTATAGGATTACTATTCAATTAAAATCTAACATTTTTTTCAGTTTAACACAATCATGATTTAAACCTCATATCAATGATATGGGAAGGCTCCACTACCACACTACATTGACTTCAATTGTGTGTATATTGTTTACTATACTATTTAACTATACCAGGATTCATGCTATAACAATGAAGTCTGGCAATCATACATATTTGTAAGCAGTCTTCATAACTTAAGAGAGTTACTATAGTAACAGTTTTACCTTTATACTGAGTACATATTAATTACAGTTTTTTTTTTATATTTTTCTATGATAGATAAAAGTTTTTTTAAATATACATTGGTTAACAACTTTAACTTGTTCATAGTTTCTATTTCGTTTTAGGATGGCATTATTTATTACTTGGTCAAGATAAAAACAATACAATTATTTTTACATTTTTTTTAACTCACCATTTAATTTACATTTTTAATAATCACATTAAACATAATAATTTTGTTTTCTAGCCATTTCTTTTTAATCTTTGTTAAATTTATTAACTGTAAATATTAATTAGTAATGATTGTTAATTTTAATATTTATTGGATGTATATTTATAATGCATTTGTCACATTAAACATTTATTTTATATTGTACAGAATTAAATCTAATTAATTTTTCTCCACTTTGCTAATCATCTTTAATTATAAAGATTAGCCTCTATTTTATGTAAGAAAATAATCTTACCAATAAATCCTCAAACTATATTGCACTATAATAAACAAGAGTGATTTTCTGCTCTAATACCATCTATAATCAGTTTGATTAATCTGATATTACTAGATAGAAATATATTTGAGTCACCATCTTCAGACCAGTTTTTAAACTTTATCTTTAGTAATGGAGGTTTGGGATTCCAAGTTTCAACCAATGAACTATTACTACTTAATAATGAATGGACTACTCAAATTTGCTATGGATGCTACAATAACAGAGTGACCCTTATATCATATTATGAAAGCCAAAAAAAAAAATCATCCAATATTATGTCAGTAGCATGTTTGCAATTCAATTTGTTTTGCTTTTATGCATACAATTTTATTATAAATTTATAGTTCCATTTATGTAATTTATTAATGTTCTCTTCTCTTCTTTTGCATGCATTGAAATGATATATGCATATATTCCATTTTTATTATCTTTATTGTTATTTTGCTTACATAGTGTGGTGGATTAATTTAATTACTTTATGACTACCATGGAGCTTAGTCTTCATGTCTAATTGACATTTAACATTTTTGATCTTCAGAACTTATTATAGGAAAATAATAAAAACAGAATCTACCTGTTTACTATCTCTTATTATGTGTTATTATCAATTTAAGAGGTATATCGGTAAGTTGATTCACTTAAAAGTTAAAAAATACGTCAAATATTATTTATCAAGAAATGAATTTTAACTAAGAAGTGAAAGAAAGAAAAATATGTGAAAACTCCTTTACTAAATGAATTATTTGTAAAAATGTATAATTTTTTCGACAGTTCTATCTGCATTGTTCTAACATTAGTAATATGTATATTTTTATTCTATCAAATGAAACTATATTAATGTAAAAAGAAACATAAATACAGTTTGGTATAATGTAAATAGTGGACTACATAAAATTAAAAGTTTTATTTGAAATTTTACTTTTTCTCATTATTTATCTGCTCAAACATGAGAATGGGATTAAGAATGTAATTTGTTTGTTTAGGTTTCTCATAAAAGATCTTTATTTGTAGATATCCTATCTTTAATGGTTGACCTGAAGCTAAAAAAATACCCTGAAAAAAAAGTAGTCATAGTCATTATAGTTAAAGGGAAATATAAAATATTTGCCTACTTCTATTTTTTCTTGCATGTTTAATTGTAAAATTAAAAAAAAAACATGTAACATTAAATATTAGCAAAATTATTAAATGATTATGTCCTGTACATGAGGGGTCAGATTGACTTTAGGTCAACATGAGTGTGATGAGAATCTTGGCCTCAGGGCAGCCTTTGAGTATTCCATCATCAGATTTTCAATTGGATGGATGGTTGAAAAGTTGGAGTGTGGAGTGGATTGAAGCCTGTCCATTAAAGTATGAAGATTGGCTATCATAATATATATCTGAGCACTTATTGCATATATGTGTAGAGATGATAATCTGGACCAACTGATGATTGCTGGTTTAGCATGAAATATGTATATTGGTGACTATTTATCTTTTCGACATATATGTATTCAAGTGTATCAGTGTTATGAGATAGAGTGGAGAGTGGTGGGTAGTGTGAAAGTTTGTGCTCATAAACCACATATGGTAAATTCAGAGTTGAAGATAATAATTCAAAGTTGCAAACATTTTATTAATAATTTAATTGGGGATAATGATTTCTTGATTGATTTTTGCAATAAATATTTAAAATTAAAAAAATATATTTATTAAAAATAGTAAATAAAGCTATGTTTACATTAGCAATCACTTTTAATAGCTTTATAAAGGGACCTAGCTTTATAAAGAAAGATAATTAAATAATTAAAAAGAGAGGCAAAAGGAATGGGTACATTTTTTTAAAATAAGAGTGTGAAGAAAGATAAAGAAATTAAGTTGAAGGTTGCAGTGAAAAGTATCCAGTTATTAAATTAAAATCAGTACTTGTACTTAAAAATAATAATAAAAGCTTATGTTGGAAGTGACTGTATAAAGTTATAAGTAAAAGAAATTAAATAATGAGATTTTGAATGGAGATGTAGAAAATAGTTCTGAGTTAGAATATGAGTACCTTTGAAGTAGATAATTAATGATGATGATTATGATAAACATTGCTATTTGGACTAGCTTTTGATGCATACATATATAATTATATTCCACAAGAATGTGTTAATTAAAACTGCATTGGAATTTAAAATTGCTAAGCTTTTGATAAAGATGGTCTAGTCTGGTTAACATTTTAAAATTATATTAATAGCCCACATATTGTTGTGAATTATAGTTTTACATTTCTATACAGTTAATATATTTTGTTTTACATATATATATATATATGATTTTACAGAATTTTTCAATGTATAATGTATTTTGAATGTTTTATTATTTTGAAGATTTATATTTTTTAAAAAGAACTTTTTATATATAAGCTGTTTTTTAATAGTAACTAACTGATTAAAATGTTTATATTTCAAAATTTAAAGTTAAATTTTGAAAAGCAAACATTTTAATCATTGCATTATAATTATAACAAATCTTTCTGTAGATGACATTTAGAAAAGAAAAAAAAAGCTTCAAATGTTGTTTAAAGCCTAAATATATAATTAAATAATATTTTTAGTGATTTGTCTTTTTGTTTAATGTTCTCTGAACCAGAACTATAAAAATTGAAGTGTATTAAGTTGCAAAAGTTCTTAAGACCTCGACTATAGGATATAATGTTAATGGGTATTCTATATCCTATAAAGGCATGATTCACTTGAGTGAATTAAAGATCTTAGGTTCTGATCACTATATTATTATTGAATTTGCTTATGACTAATGTGGTAATAGTTGAGGACTGTCTTTTTTGAAACTTGAGTACACTGTGCATATAGGAACAGTAAATGAAATAATTTCATTTACTTTTAAATATCATGCATCTAAATTTCAATGATTTGATGAAACTTTGTAACATTTGAGACGGCCAAAGAATTTTATTATACTAAATATTTACTTGAAAAATATAAAACTAATAAATTTACAAGTTTTTGAGTTTCATGTAAAATGTCTTTTTTAAAAAAAAAAAAATTGATTTATTTTTTAAACGAAAAAACATTTAAAAATATTTTATATTTTATTAGCTTTGTCCAAAAATTATATTAGCCTTTCATAATAATTTTTAACAACCCCCCCCCACAATATATATATATATTATTTGTAGATCTGAAAGGAAACATACAAAAGATATTTGTTAAATATATTAAATATTAGGACATTTAAACCAGAAAAGATAGAAGATGTATGTTTATAAATTTTGGCTTTTATTCATGCTAAGCCTGCTTTTAATACTTTGAGTATCATAATCCAAGCTCTTTGTGAATATGCCTATTATGGAGAGATGAGGGAAAACTTGTCTACAAAGCTGACCCAACACAATTATTTATATCATCATCATCATCAACCATTATCAATCCACTGCAGGATGAAGGTCTCTCCAAGTTCAATCCATCTTTTCCTATCTTTAGCTTCTCTTTTCCACATCATCCCTGCACACTTTCTTATTTCATTCATCCATCTCACATGTGGTCTCTTTCTGGGTTTTTTACAATTTCTTGGAATTCAGTTTAAGATTTCAATTGTTCATCTATTATCATCCCTTCTAGCAATAGTGAGGACTCATTTATATTTTTAGAACATGAACAGCAATCAGACTACAAATTTTATCTCTCCAAAGCAGATGTCATTCATACTGAAAGGGAGAATAACAATCAAGGAGGCTTGGACAATAACCAAGGATAAATTCGTTATAAATAAAAAAGAAACCAGCATCCCCCTGTCAAAAAAGTGGACTTTCTGAAGATTTTTACATACATTTGAATAACAAACAACAAATTTAAATTAATTTAAATACAAGAATAGCTAGCAAATATACATGATTATGATACTCAATATATAGAAAGCATGCTTAACATTAACAAAAGCTAAAATTTATAAATATGTCTATCTTTTCTGGCTTAAATGTCCTAATATTTATATATTTAACTTTACAATTTATACAGAAAAAAAGATAATAATTCTGGTTATCAAAAAATATTTGTACATCTTACAAATGTTCAAACAATATTTAATAATGAAATTTTTTACATGATTGAGCTTCATATATGTAAGTTATAGTTTGAGCATTTATATATATATTTCATCTTTATTATCATTGGGGAAAGTCAAATCATATTTTAATTGATTTTTCTTTTATAGCTTCCTAATAGAATTTATTTGATAAATTTAGATCATTTCAGTACTTGATATTCTAGCAATATTCAAATAATTTGTTGCTTGTGAGATCATATGATATTTAAGCACTGAAAATGATAGACTGGGCTTTGATTCAGGACAGATCTCTATTTTGAAACTCTATCACAGTGCTTAATGGCACAGGGCATTCTATCTGTGAATAGTTAGAATCCATTTGTGGATCAATATTGAATAATTAATTAATTAATCTGAGCTAAATCATCTTTAATTTAATATACTTATTGCTTGAAAAAAAAAAAAGATCATTTCCATATGTGAACTAAAAGTCATGCACTTGATATGTTAACATGCAACACACACACACTTATAAGATGGAATGAAGTATTATGATATAATTTTAACATGTAATAAGATGCCATATAGATTATGAAATGTGAATTAATATTACAAATTTTCTTATGCAGTTAACTACTGTTGAAAAACTTAACAAAGACACATAGTACCATGATTTTAAAAATTACATCTCATTTACCATGTTCGGCTTTCATTGTTATCTCTTGAAACTTATTAACTATAAATACCTGTGTGTTTCTATATAATATTAATAATACCTGGAAGATTTAATATCTAATACATGAAGAGTTAATTATTTCATTCAAAATTTTTATAAAAAATATTATTTATACATCACTCAAACTACATTGCTTCAAAAAGTTCACTGACCACCAACTTTAAAATATTACACATTTTGCTTTAAAAACTAAACACTTTTCATTATCCTATTATCAGAAACTTTATAAATGAAAAGAAATGGTTATACATATGTACACTTATTGTTTAATATGTTAACAAAGAGTGTGTGCGTGTATATTTCAAATACACATAATTTGAAATATAGTTTAAGAATTAAATGGCAAATCAAGAGAAATTTAAATCCATTTAATAAATACAAATACATAAGATATAAACATGGATAATAAAAAATTAAGTCTTATATTAAACAATTATCAATGCATTCACAAGATTTCATGAAGGTTAATTTGTAAAGGAAATAGTGGACTTAAACAGTGGAAAGGCTCTCAAATCAAGATGCTTCAGATTGGCCTGTATAAGTGCAAAAATTAGGTTAAAGATAAGATGGCTGTTATCTTTATAAAAGTCACTATCTTGTGTAGTTGTTTGAGAGGTCCCTCTATCAGCAAAATAAAGATATTGCTTGACTATTATAAAAAATTTAATGTGCATTTGATGCAGGTTATAGCCTGTCTTAAAAGTATTTACATATACTCCCTGTGTGCTTAATAAATAATTACAACTCTACAATAATCATTTATGTATGTATTTAAAAGTGTATTTTAAAAAAGTTTATATCTAGAAATAAAATTTGTTTTATATACATCAGTCAGGATTACACATTTGGATAATTATATAAGCTGTGGCCTAACTGATGAGAGATATTTGGTAGGTTGGAATAAATCAAATCACATTAAATATGTAGCTGTTTTTTTTTAAAATAATTACAACGTCATGATGCAAGAATGAAAAGATTAAAAATAACAATTATCAGTATCTATGTAAAAAAAAAAATTATAGTTATATTTGAACTTTATTAAGTAGAAAGCATATGTTTTGGTTAAATGAAATACTTTAAATTGAATATTTTGAGTTACAAATGAAAGAGATGTTAAACATTATTTTAGATTTGTTATTAATTGTTTTGTAAATATTTAATTATATTCATAAGTCTTTGGATCTTTTTTAAATTAAATGTTAATTAAAATGCAAATTTAAGCTAATAGAGAAGAATATTCATAACATTAGTATTATTTTTAAATCAGTTTTGCATTTAAGTATGATGTACCTAGAAAAGGATGTTTTGAAAATTATTTTTAAATTTTTAAAAAATTTTTTTTTTTTCATTTGTCTAGAAAAACATACATTTTTATAAATATTAATAAGTAAAACATGTTTGCTTGTTTATGTATATATATATATGTAATTGTTTCTTTATTCCTTAAATAAAATTAATAACATTCTAAATTCTGACAGATTATTTAATAATTAATACATTTTACAAGTGCTGTGTTTAGATTGTAATTATATAGAAGGTAATTATCCCTCCTATTTAAACTGCAAGAATACTCTCACCCCAGTCTCTATCTTGTGGCTTCAATCTGATTATCGTTGCAGTTTTAATATCACTGTTTAATGGCACTAGTGGGGGGTGAGATGATTACCATCTATATGATTATAATTTAAACACTGTGCTTATAAAAGTTATTGATTATTACATAATATAACATCTTGTAATATTAGAAAAAAGTAAATTATAATATTTCAGAAGTGCTAATAAGATTATTTAAAAAATGAAATGGATTTAAAGTGAATGATTTACATATCATGCTCTTACTTCTAGATACTTAAGATTGGTTCATAAAAGTGCATTTGAGTTTGAAAATAAGATAGTCATTATTTTTTCAAACTATCTTCTGGCTGAGTTGAAAGTATCCTTGCATTTTAAGATCATTGTTCAACAGTACTAGTAAAGAAGGCTGATTACCTTGTATATAATTACTATTTAAGTAGTTTTAAATTATCACAACTTTACAATTGACTGTAATGGTAGCGTAACAAACTGATTTGAAGCTAAAGTTCTTGTGACTATATCCAACTTAGAAAAATAAAAAAACTGAAGTTAATCAATTAGGCAGAACTATTTTGCTCAACTTACCAAGTGGATGTTCAAAAGTCACTGACTTTTCAAACAACTAATCATAATATTGTTTACATTATTCTAAAACATTTTTCATGATTTATTTTTAAATAATTTTATTGAAGTTGAAAAATTTGTTTGTTTGTTTATTGTTTGTTAAATCATGAGAGGGTACTATAAAGATGTTTTTAAATGTGAACAATTTTAAACAAAAGAGTTACTTACTGATTTCTTATAAATTTATAATTATGTACACATACTAAATATGATATATACATAAAGAGTATAATATAAGAATGGGTCTTAGCCTTACCTGCCAGTAGACTTGGTAGGTCATCAGAGTAGGTGAGAAAACATATCTAGGAATTCTAAATATAAAGACTTATGTCCACTCTGATCTCAATCATGGGAGATGATGTATTAACACACAAGCATGTGTCAAAATCTATCTCTTCTCTCCATTTTTAACTTCCATTAATCCTGGAATTTAAACTTAGGGATAATACACATAATCTACTTCAGGGATATCAATATCACTAACTATAATGTGCAAGCATATAATAAATTGAGAACTAAATATAAAAAACACACAAAATAAGTCTTTAATTTAAAATCATATATTGAACAAATTTATTTACAATTACTAAAATTTAAGCAATGAGGTTACAACAAACATAAATAATATATTTAAATATCAATAAACATTCTTTGATTATTACAGTTAATATTAATAATCCATTCCCTGTTTCCCTTCAAATAATAATTATCCAATATCACTATTAACAAAAAATTAAATTATAACATTATTATTTATGTTTATGTTTGCTTGCTAATTCAAATTGTAACAAAATAGTAATTCATTATCTCCAATAAGTTTATTGATAAGTTCATATCAATAACATGGTGGTAGTATGGGATCCTTCTTCTATTATGGTTTTTCTCTACAAAGATAGGAAAGACTTTATTAATCATATCTATTGAAAACAAATTAATAAATGAAATGATTAATAATACAAACAAATAACAGTGTCACTATACAAGTGTTGACATTTAATGTATAATAGAATAAAATCTTGCTTCTCCCCTGGTGATGATTAAATCCATCCACAAGCAAGTTTATGCCTGAACCTATATTTTATTTCAATATATATCTTGTTACATTATTAACACAAACTTAAATATGCAAAACTCTCCATACAGTACTGCCACTCAGTGCAAGCCAGAGTAATCAATGGATTCCAGAAGGCTTGTGCATAAAATCCCCATTTAGTGCTATTCATCCAATATCCCCAGACTAGTTTCTGAATTGTGGACTTCATCAGTGAGGAGCCTTTGATCTGAGAGCACTGGACATAGTTCCTAGGATATAATGCAATCCTCCAGCAGCTTCCTTTTATCTCTACTTAACTACAAAACTATGAGTCTTAAATTAAAACCCAATATTTTCAGTTCAAGCTCATTAGCCTATATAGCCATAAAAATCTGAACTCAGTTCAGTATCCATACATTGTAGTGTCTTTGCTCCTTTAATAACCATAGTCACCACATCCTCACTGACAAAGGCCACAAGCAGAAACTAATCTGGGGATATTGGATGAGTAGGCATTACATGAGGATTTTATGTACAAGCCTTCTGGCATCCATTGATTACTCTGGCTTGCACTGAGTGGCAATACTGTATGGAAAGTTTTGCCTGTTTTAATAACAGTTATAAGCAAGCATAGGAAATGGTGATCATGTGATGTTTAAATTTAAATATGATGAATTAAATTACTTATATGATGAAAAAATAACAACATTAATAGTAAATGTATACAGCAGTTAGAAAAGGAAGGTTTTTAATAATTTTACCTGTGCTTACATATGGGTATAGATCTTGGTTGCTTAATAAAAGAGCAATGCAAAAATGTCAAACCACATAGTAAAATATGGAAAGATTTATTTTAGAAGTAACAAGAAGAAATTGACAACAAGATATATTAGTGACTAAAGAAATTGATGTCAAATGGGATCATTAAATTTTTTTAAGATGAAATCTAATTGGATTGCACAGTTTTTTAAAAAAACATAGCCATTCATGAACAATTAAATATTTAGACAGAGATTAGATGAAAATGCAATAATTGGGTAAGAAAATTTATTAGAAGTATGTAAAAGCTAACTCAAGATTTAGAAATTGTATTAAATTTAGAAAATTTTTCATCCTGAAGTGGATAAATAATTATTAATAATGATGATAATATTTATCATTTATATCTAAAATGAATCTTGAAAGATTCCTTAGCAAAGTCAGGTGTTTATCTGACATCTGAACCAACCAGTAGTCCAATATTAATATAATATTCTTAGCTGAAAGTTAAAGTAATTTGCAGAACATTTGAACCTATCAAATAAGTGTCAGTAATCATAAAGGAAGATATTGACCGAAATCTGTTGATCGTTACAATTGATTATGGGATTATATTTCATCTAAAAATAGTTTTTAAATATATTTTCAATAATACAAGTAATAAAATTGAATTGTTTTAAATGATTAATTCATAATTAATGAATTTTAATATGGATTATTTAGCATAACTCGTATTAATACTTAGTTGAGATTCATTGGACCATTTAATTTTTAAAATATATATATTAATGGCTTTTTTATGAAGAGGAAAATTAGATTTATTTACTTACTTTGTCCTCTGTTCTATAATGGAATTTTTATGCAAATTCAAATGAAATTAATTCATTTTATAACTTTAATTATGATAAAATAGGCATTCTTGAAATAGTAATTTGTCTGAAAATTGCCTGTAGTTTCAATTAATTTCAGTAAAATTAATTACATCTTGAGAAAATTTAAATTCTCGTTAAAAAGGAAACTGCAATAATTTTTAGTGTGAGCTAACATTGATTTTAATAATTTTTTTTCAGTTATCTATATATGTATGTGCTTTCAACATTGCGAGTTTTTGCACAACTTTTTAAGATAATTCATACCACCACCACTATTCAATTATCATCAGAAATAATTTAGTAATGTATCCTTTTCCATAACACAATTTATTTGTGGATTTTATATTTCAAAATTCATCATAAATTTTTCATAATCTTTGATAATTAGATTATATTATAATTTAATAATGAGCTTTATATTGTTGCAATACTTAAATCATATTAAGAAATTCTCAAGAATCTTCTGGCAATAAACATCATATAATAAGAAACAATAGGCATTCCGAGTAATTTATAGCAGATTCAGTTAATCCTTAATCTAAGTTATTTTATGTTTGATGATGGCAATTTAGTACAAAATGGTAGTTAAAATAATTAATATTTATTATATAAGTTGATATACTACGGAATTAGTAATATATATATATATATCAAATCAAAGGCAAAGTAGATATTTTTTTTTTAGGTTATGTAAAATAAAAACAAATTTAGATAAATACCAATGAAACATTTTTGAGCTTATTTTTATCATAAACATCCAAGAGAAGCTCTCTTTATCTTATTATAGATTCATCTTAGCATATTTATATTAAATTAATAACATTATTTTCATCCATATGCAGATAAGCTCATATAATCTTTTACTTTCATGATTCTTAAGCCTATATCGGTTATATTTACTGGGTAATAATGCACATGTCTGGGAGTTTTAAAAATAATTTTGCATGATATATTATGATTCTATATATATCATTAAAATCACTCAACACATATGTATATAATTCAAAAATAGAAAAAAAAATAACATCAGTATTATTCAGTACACAACTTTATTATAAAAAATTCAACTATGATTCTTAAAATACCCCTATTAATCAAAAGTACATTCACTTTATCCATGTCCTGATATATCTTCAAGTGGACTGAATTTGACGGAATGATGAAAAATGGTAAATATTCATTATTTATCATTTTCATACTTTTTTACTTGAAATGTAACATCTTATAAAGGCATGAAACAATAAGTCTTAAAAAAACAATAAATGATTTATTTCTCAGAAGTTTGAGCTAATAGTGACAAAATTAGGCTATCAATCATAGATCTTCATCATTCTAACACTGCATCAATTCTAACAGGGCTGAAAGTCTATTGTCAGTGGTGTGATATCAATTAATCTTGCATATAAGTACACGCTGGCCTGATTGGGCTATTTGCTCAAAAGAAATATTGAGCCAGAGACAAAATAAATTAGGCTCAAACTATTTGGTCCCATATGTCTCATAAAATAAAATATATAAAAAATGTATAATACTGAGATTTAATATTAGAACTAATATTGAGTTATAATAGTTAAATTCTTTTGCAATTGGATTTCATATGTTCTTAAGACTAATCTGACTTTATTAATAATTGTTTCTTTTGTAATGAACATTATTAAAAGTGTCCTGTTTGTCAGTGTGATGTTAGGTTTTTTATTTACATCTTTTCATATCTGATGTTTGTTATTTTTATTTTACATTTGCAATTTTACTAAACCCATTCAAAACTGAAGTTTTCTATGGTTACAAATCTATTGAAAATATTTTTTTTATTTTTCCAAATTTATTTTGATTTATTTCCTCATTTTTAATTTTATATTTTTTTATTATTATTTGAATGCATTTTGAAATGTGCAATTCAATTTCAAAAATGTTTATTCTGCTTGAGCATTTTTTTTTTTTTGCAATTACCACTATATTTTCTGACATTTATTTTGAATTTATTATCTTTATTAGCTTAATTTTTTTTTCCAAATCAGTCCTGCCTCCCTTATTTTGCTATCTATTACATTCAAAATCTTAAATCACTTTCAGAAGTTGTTATTAAAAGGAAATAATTCTATTGGTTTTTTATGTGTGGGCATGTTTGATATCAAGTTTTATATAAATAATTTATAAGATTTTATAATCTATGAAGCCATCTTTTTACTTTAATCGTTATTTTGAAATATGAATTTTTTTCTACAGTACAGGCTTTTTCATACCTGGAATTATATATGTAATATATAGGGGGTTTGAACTCAGACTTTCACATGTCTGTTAATCATTATTATAAATGCCATCCATTTCTATCAAACCTATTCAGTGATGTTCACATTTGTAATATACATTTTAGATATTTGACAATATATAGATGGTAAATAGATAATTGAATTTACAAAAACATTGTAGTCATTTTAATTGTCCAATAACATTTCCTTCTTTAACATTTTAAACTTTGATGTGATGTGATGTATTGTGGCTTCTCCTTAAATGAAGTCAAGAATATCTCAGCAATTATGCCCAGATAAACCTGTTAGCCACTTTATTTTCCATTCCCCACTCTAAATTTTCCCATATTCTGCTCCATCCCATTTCCACAACATAATCTTTATCAACTCTATAACCTGTATATCTAAATCCCCTTTATCTTTTCCCAAACCCAGCATAAAAACCAATAATTCACTTTCTGTATAATCACTTTTTTTATATTTATTCTTCCATAACTTCATTATATGTACCCTTTCTGTTTTCAAGCATTTACATTCAATTAACAAATGCCTAATATTTTCTATTCCTTCCTTACATAATTTACAAAATAAATCACCCATTTTTTCCCCATTTACTTGTATATTCTCTTGTAGCTAAAGATCCCATTCGAGCCTTAAATAATAAACTACTTTCCTTACTATTATCATATATTAACTCACACCTAATATTCTGTTTATTTCTATATATATTTAAACTCTTTTTACTCTCCATACTATTTCTCCATCTCTCTAACTCCCTATTTTTTATTAATAAATCTATTCTTTTATCCGATTCCTTACTACAACAACACTCAACAATCCTCTTAACACAATCACCCCCCTTTTGTACAAATATACTGATATAAATGCTTTATCCAAATCTTTTGCATACTGCATTACCTTTCTCACCCATCTTGTTACCTGCCCTTTACTCATAACCCAATTAAATACTATTTTAGCTATTCTTTTATTATCCATAAACTGCAATCTACCAAACATTTTCTTTTTACTTTTTGCATCTCTCATATGAAAACTTGACCATCCCATTTCTCCTTGAATTGCCTCTTTTGCTGTCCATACATCTGCATCCAATGCATGTCTTCCTACTTCCCTTTGAACTTTTTCTAAGTAATTTAATATCTCTTTACTAACATATAATGCATCATTATCATATGTTAACCCTGCTACTGCAACTCCTTTCCATATAATTCTAACTACATCATATTTATTATATGAAAACACTGTTAATTTCTTTATCAATCCCTTTCTTTTCTTTGATTCATTTATCAATTTTTTCTCCCATTCATCCAAATATTTTTTCTGATTACTTAAAATAATTCCCAAATAACTATATATATTCACCACACTTAACTTAATATCTCCCAATAAAAATTCTACATCTTCTCTTTCCCCGGTATTAACCATCATTATATTTGATTTTTCTTCACTAAATTTAATCCCCATCTCTTTACCAACCCTTGCACATGTCCTCAACATAACTTCCATATCTTCTCTTCTTTCTGCACACAAAAATATATCATCCACAAAAAAAAGACCTGACAAAATATATACTTCCTTACTACCTATTAACGGTATCTCTATCCCTCTTCCTAATCTTTCTATTGCTCTTTCCATTTCACTCAAATACAACACAAACAAAATATATGACATAGGGCATCCTTGCCTTAACCCCACCCCATTTTTAACTTTAACTGATTCTATATTCCCTAATTGATATATATAATAATTATTTTCATATAATTTCTTAATAATATCTATTAAAGCTTCATCCATTCCCAAATTTGCTAAACTTATCCATAATCTATTTCTATCTACTCTATCATATGCCTTATTTATATCTATAAAACTCATATATAACTGTTTATCTAAATTCCTACTCATATCCACAAGTTGTGTAACTACAAATAAACTATCTCAAATACACCTATCTTATCTAAAACCTCCTTGCATTCCTCCCACTACATTATTCCCTTCCATCCATTTTACTAGTGTCTCCATCTGAATTACTTTGGCTTAATTATATACTATAATAATATTTAATAGGGATCCACAAAATTGTTTCAATGTCAATTAATTATTCTCAGGATTGTATACAGTGATAGTCTTTGAAATATTCTTGATATTGAAGCAGTCAATCTTAGCTTAAGATTAAGCTTGATGTTTCCATCTACTAACCTGTGTTTAAACCCTGTATCCCATCCCGCTCCTTTTGTCATGTATATATATTTTATGTATATATTTGAGATGCGTGCCTAGGTTATAAAATTTTAACTTTTAAATTAACATTTTTATTATTATTAATTTTATGATTATTAATTCTTTTTATTAAAATACAAAGATGCTGCTCAAATATATATATATATATAGGAGCAAAATTACTAACAAAAGATTGATGTTTTAAATATTTTATTATACAACATTTTTTAAACTTTTTCTTTTTAAATTGTTTGGTTTTTTTTCTTTTAAACTGTATATTTTGTAAAATTCAATATGGAAGATGCTACAGTAATTGTCTAAAAATAATTAAGGGGTTGGAAGCACTGTTGTTTTAATCTGGGGAAGGTATTTTAATTAAAGTTTTACTTAAAATAAGATGGGATTAAGATTAGAGATACTTTTATTAAAAACATGTCAAATCTATTTCTAATCTGGAAATAGATTTGAATTTATTTTTGGATGTTATCTTACTGTTGCATCTTCAAAAACAATCGATAAAGAAAAAGTATAAAATGGCTGAATTTTGAGAGACAAAGAGATTAGCTACTCTAGTGAAAATGATTGTTAACATCATAAAAATGATGTAGCAGTAAATCCACCATCCTTCTCGGCACTGTGGGTCATCATCTGCCTCTACCATAATATCTTACTGCCCTGAAATGAAGAAAGGTTTAAAAAGAACTTTAGAATGCTAATAGAAGTTTTCTGCCACCGAAGTACTTACATTTCAATCACCGTGCACATGCAATATTTTAAATTGGACTCTTAAAATTTCCAGGTAACTTTTCAAGCCATCACCTCAAACTAAATCTGGCCTAACTCATCTATCAATATGCCTTCTAATGTATTTGACTTTGTTTTTGTTTTAATATGTAATTTGCTCTTAAGTGATATATTTTATTTAATTCTCTCTCATATGCTCTTAACTTGACTTAAGTTTGGTGCGGTCATTTATTTATAGTTTTTATTACTTTATTTTATATGTATGCTTGTATTATTAATTTGCCAATCTCGGGCAAACTGGCGAGCTTAATTTATAACAATCTTTTCTGTCATTTTTAAGTAAACCTTCATGAAGCAAGTTATTAACATCCCCTTAAAATATATATATATATATATAATGCATTATAAATTAATATGTTTGCCAGTTTTTTTTTACGAATCAGCATTTTATGTTGGTTTATTATAAAAATATATTTGTTTAACTCTGGATTTTCTACCCTGGGTAAATCCAGAACTTAAACTAATTAAAGCTTTGAAATCTTTTAAAATGTTTTTTTTTTATTAAATTCTGAAAGAGTGACCCATTAATTATTTTATATAACTGCTAGTTTTTATTTTATTGTTCCATACTCTTAAAATATCAAATACTGTACATATATATTCCAGTTATTGTAAAATCAATGAAGGTGGGATTGAATTATTTTAAATATCAGAAGAGGAAAGGGGATAAATTTTAATATTTTACTATTTTAGTTATTAAGTAAAATCTTGTGTCTATATATATTATAGCAGCATAGTGTATTATTTGTCTCAATTATGGCATTCAAACTAGGATCATTTATTTTTAAAGCAGTAAAACTTATTCAATGTCGTTAGTGACATTTATCATTACTGTGTTACTGACATTCAGCCTTATCTTCGTGTTTATATATATGTGCTTCTAATATGGGGGTTACGACAAGATCGAACCCATAGATTTCTCATTATATCTACTTATTCCATATAAAATGCCTCTGATGGTGATCCCGTAAGTTTGGCACACGCTATGCCCATCCACTTTCTTCATACAAAAAGGCCTGCACATCAGCTGATGTCCATGGCATGCCTATCCACTTCATTTTTCGTCCAGAAGCATGACTTTTCCTGATATTTTTAGGCCATTATGTTAGCACCGCAAACTTCTTTATATTATTGTTTCTTTTGCTTCATGGCCCAGTTTTAATGCTCTAATATTAAAATTGCGCTCTGCTTAAAACATATATAAATGCCAACTACTTCTAGTTTTATTAATTAGATTTATTTCAGTCTTATACAATCCCACCATCGTAACTTATTTCTGTATTTAAGAGTATCTATATATATGCCTTGGGGAAAATAATGTGTTCTTCTTACCAACACTAATTAAAAGAAGTTTCATTCGGTATTTTATCATATAATCAAATGTGTTTTCAAATGTATTTTATTTATTTTCACGACCTCAGTGGCATGAAAATAGTTTGTATTATATCTGTAATGAATCTCAAAATGCTTCCCTAAATAATGTTAGTCATCACGTTTCAGAACCGTAATCTAAAGCGTTAATAGCAATATTATGTAATTCTTTCTAATAATCGATTGGCATCTTAATATTGGACCCACCAAAGATGTGTGTTTATTTATAATATATTATTTAGCTAATTAATAAAAGAGCATATGAGAAATAATAGCGTGAATGACACTATGTTATCATCTACTGCTTGCTCATTCACGCACACACTAATGTATATAATTAAGTTGCAATGTATAATAATGTCATTATATTAAACTATATTTTTATTGTCTAACTTATTTGAGTAGTTCGAATTTCTCTTTTCTCCACTTCCACATTTTACAGCCATGCCTATATATATTTTAGTTTAGTCATAGTAATAGATGTCTCATTGTTTTCTCACACTTTGCTAGTAGGCTGGATTAAAATTAATTCTCATGTGCCATCACTATTATGTTATTTATTAGGTGTTTGATCTGGGGCTTAGAGAGTGGGTTCGAATCCAGGCTGGTCTCTGACCTAAATCTCAGGCTTGACTGGGTTTGAAGTACATTTTGTGAGTTCCAGCTAATGTTAGATGCATAAACATGTTTGGACCGGTACAATATTAAAAAAATTACATAACAGCTTTTACTATCTATGACTTGAATAGTAAATAGCATGTAAATAGTAGTCATAATTTTTTTTTTTTTTTTTTAAATTAAGTCAAATAGTTTGTGCAATTCAGATTATAATTTGTAAGTTTTTAAAGAATAGAATACTATAATTATACACTATCTTTGGGAATTCTTAATAATAGGATATTTGAGTTTGGAAGAATTTCAAAGTTATAATTGGTTAACCAAGAAAATATTTTCTTAAAAAAATGAAAAACACAATACATATCGCTATTATTAGTGCCTCCGAACTATAAAAAACATAACGAAAGACCCAAAAGACATAATGTTTTTTAAAAAAAAAAATTGTAGCTATATAAAGCAAAAATAACAATTTTTGTTTACATGTCTCAACATATCTTTTGAGGAATCATCGGAGGTAATAATTATGATATCACTAGGACTTGGACTTCTAACAAATCAAAATTAAAAAAATGGCTCCTTCTCGCCTAGCTATTAATTTATTGAAGTATTTTAAATGCATACTAATAAATTCTAATGAGCAGACTGTCATTATTAAATATCAGTAAGGTGTGCGTGTATGTAAATAGATATGCACGCGCAATATATCTTACACACACAGTTTTGTTCACAAATTAAGAATTGCCTTTTTTAAAAAAAAAAATATGTAGGAAAAAGAGTAGAAATTTTATTTTGAAAGCTTCTCAACAATAAAAAGACGATTACTTTTTTTAAAAAAAGGTAAAGTTTTTAAGAAATAAGAAAATTAAATGGTTTTTTTTCAAATGTCTTTCCCCTTTATGGTTAGTGGCAGTTGTTTTTATTCGGTAGATTTATTAAAAGAACAATAAAAATATCGTTATTTTGTTTTATCAAACTGAGGACGAAAAATTTCATTTTCGTTATTAAATAGATTGTTTTCGACTCATTCAACTTTTATAATTTACTGTCAATTATAGAAGAAAAAGAAAGAAAAATGAAGTTAATATTCAAACATTGAAGTTTGTGCAATTCGTTTTTTTAAATAAAATAACTTCTTTAATTGTTTATTATTTTAATATATTTAAAATGATTTGAAAGAAAACCTAATTTTACAGGTCAAGAAAAATAAAAATGTGTTTTTTATATATATAAAAATAAGGGAACTGTGCATTGAAGTATTATATCACATATACTTTTTGAAAATTAAGATTTTATTTGCTCTATTGTTATCACTTATGTGACAATCTAAAGGAATGATTGAGATAGGTAGAAAGCCTTTGATAGTAAATCTATCAATGTTTAAGATTAATTTAAGAAATGTTTATACAGTATATTAATAGCAAATCAGTTGTAGAAATGATGAATCTCTCATGAGATCTACTTTCAATTATTTTCGTAAAGTAGAAATAGTTTATTACTTTTTACTTTTTTGAAAAAAATCTATGTTTCTGAGTAATTACTGCAAATACACATTTATTTATTTTTTCAATTAATTCAATTTTTTTTTTAAATTATTATTTTAAAAAATCTTTAAAAAGTGTTAGATACACAATGAAATCTGAATTTTTATCACTACACATACTCTATACTATTTTATATATAAAAACTTTTTTTTTCTGTTATCTGATTGGTGAATGTATGAATGTTTGTCCAATGTCATGTGTCAAATTTACAACCACATTTATATGAAGGAAATAATTCCGCCATTAAATAAAAAATGTTATGTTTTCAAGTAGGGGGTTCCTAGCCAGTTGCAGAAGGATCCACATTGCTGTTAAAGCACTCTGTGCTTTCATAGTCTGCCAATGCCCTAATTTAGTTCAGATAAATGATATACTTAGTAATGTGTAATTAAAAAAACATATTAACATTAAATCTTTAAAAAATATTGTTAAAACAACCAATTAAAAAATATTACAAATATATTTAATAAAAAAAATTACAAAAATGGCTGGCGTTTTTGTATTTTGACATTAATAAATGATTAAACATCACATGATCACCATCTCATGCTAGAACATAACTGTTAGTAAACAGGTAAAAACTCTCCATATAGTAGTGCCACCTTGTGCTGCTAATCAGAGTAATCAATGGATGCTAGAAGGCTTGTGCATAAAAGTCTGGGGATATTGGATGAGTAGGCACTAGATAGGGATTTTATGCACAGGCCTTCTGGCATCCATTGATTACTCTGGTTAACACAAGGTGGCACTACTATATGGAGAGTTTTTGCCTGTTTATTAATAAATGATAATTATTAATAAAGCTAAAAATCTCTATTATGATTGATTAGTTGTGATGCTATCAAAAATCAGAAAATTTTTTAATTTTTTTTTTTTAAAAAGTGGTCCAGTAAATACATATTTGCACCTTAATGTTGTCAAATATAACAGGTATATTTAAAAATGTAAATTTTTATTTAGCTTTATTAAAATTTGGAAATTAATTTATATAATATTAAAGTTTTGTTTAATTCACATTAAATCTGTAAAAAAATTTGTTAAAGCAATCAATTAGTACAAAAATGACAGGCTGAAAGATCCGAGTTTTTGTATTCCACTGTAATGATGGTTTTTCAGGCCATTGTATAATTCTCACATTTAAAATCTTTTGTTTAATTTACATTAAATCTTTAAAAAAAATTGTTAAAACAGCCAATTTAAAAAAAAACATGGGTCTTTACATGGCCGGATGCATCTGGTACATATATAATATTCATCCTATTTTTTTCAATTCAAAATTTCTTTTAAAAAAAATCTATAATGTTGGAGTGAAAATAAGCAAAATTACAGTCCATCTCTCAAAATTAAAAAAATTTAACTTTTAAAACAACTTTTACTTTCAAAATTTATTTTTATTAGCTTTGTATCTTACAAAAGTAGATAGATATTTTATGTGATTTTTAGCAATAGATAATCATAAATTATTTATTTTTTTGTTTATAAAAATTAATCGAGAAATATATTTTTGCAATAATCCTGTCATATCCATTGACATTTGATTTCAAGTTTTAAATAAAAGCAAACAAAGATAATAAAGTATATAAATTAATAGTATTTTTAAAGTAACGATGGTTTCATAAATTAATGAATAAGATTAAAATTTTATATTAAAAAATATTTAACAAATTCATTAGAAACATAATTAATTCTATAGGAAATATATTAAAATCATATATTTATTTTTGAAAACAAACAAATATTGTAATACACAAAAAAATATTCCCTCAAAGTAAGAAGATGTATTTAAATTGGTACTATAACTCAACAAAATATAATTGGATTTTTTTAGTTAACTCTTTAGGAAAATGACATTTTCCTTTGTTAGTCCTGGTCATAAGTTTTTTAAAGTTAAACATTTGATTTAATGTTAAACCTTTATTCTACATTAAAATTCAATAAATTGGGTTTGATTTTATAGTAATGTAAATTTACAAATAAAATACATTCTTAAAAAATCATATTTTGAATTTGAATACACTTTTACTCCACTGAGAAAGAGCAGTTGGTCCCCTAAAACACAAGAACAAGTACTTGTAATGACTTCATATGGGAGAAAATTTGGCTGGTTACTCCAGCTAAAGGTTACATTACAAGCTGTGAACAAACAACTTAACTAAATATGTAAAAGAACTTTCTCTTAAAGTTATTCTTTTTGGTAATTCATTCATCAATCATAATTATCTAGTTTTCTGAATCATGATTTGTTTATTTTAAGTTCCATTGTTGTCTTCTAAATCTTTTGATAATCTTGTTTTGTTTTTTTTTGGATTGCACCATATGATGGTTGAGCACCTTTAGAGAAAAAGTTTAGAATGTATTGTTTACATTTTTGTATTTTTATATTGGACTATTTCCATCATCTAATATACGTATTGAATGTCTTTAGAAAAATTTAATTTTATTTAAATATTCCAAATACATTCAACTGTTAGTAATAGCACATCAAACAGGTTAGTATATGCACAATGTTTTGAGAGGTATTGTTGGATGTATTTGAAATATTTAAATAAAGTTAAATTTTTCTAAAGACATTCAATACATATATTAGATGATGGAAATAATCCAATATAAAAATACAACTAGAACACCATCATCACAAACCTTCAGAAAAACAATATTGTTTACATGCTTCTTGATTATTATTTTTTTCATGTGAAATGCCACAATTTGATGATTTTGAAAAATTTGGATGAACCTACAATGATTTGAGCACTTTGTTCTGTTTTGTCTTTGTTTTTAAAAATAGGGATGATGGTAAACATGGATAAATCCATAAAATAAAAGATATGAACATTTCCTTCTCTTTCTAGTTGAATTAAGATATCTATTTCTGTTTACAAGCTCAGAAATTTTCTTGATTTTTTTGTAATCATATTAGTTGCAGTCATGATTCTAAGTGAAAATTTATGTAGCTATTAACTTTTAAACAGAATCACTAGAAAAAATTCATCTTTTAACTATCCAACAGCATAATGGCAAAAAAGTGAAAGTAAATTAGCAATTAACAATTTTTTGTGTTCCTCTGCACAACTGTTTCCCATTGCACTAAAAAAAATCCATACTGAAGGGGTTTCTTCAAATATATACTACTATATTATATTATTTACATGAAATTATTTAGAATATAGAATAAATGTTCAATAACAACTTATTTAATTAATCATAAAAACTTGTTATTTACCATTAGTGTTAGAGTACCAAAATTAGCATACTGTTCATTATGAAAACTTAATTGCAGTTAACTTAAAAAAAATTATGTCATTAAATAAAAATATAGCGAATGCATTCTGTGTTTGCATATTGTAATCAATATTTAAAACGGGTTTTTTTTACCAAAAGATGTCACATGTTAACCATTTTCTTTGAAATATCATAAAAGTTTTTCGATTACTACAGTACTCATGAAGGCAGAGATACAAACTGTTTAAATAAATATTAAAGATATGACTCTTTTTCAGTTTATTTGTATGCAATTTTGCTTGTGTTTTTAAAACCGAAAATACATTTATGATAGTAGTTTTATGCTGAATAATTTTTTATTTATTTCTACATTTATATATATGCAATAATAATGTTATGAGAAACACAGAGGCTAAACTCTCCATACAGTAGCCTGTGTAAGCATAAGCAATGGTGATCATGTAATGTTGTAAGTTGTTTTAAAGCTGACCAAATAAATTGTTATTTTTAATTTAGATTTAGTAATTTTTGATCATACAAAGTTCATTACACCTAATTTTCTTTTTACATGATTTTTTTTTGCATGATTTTAAAATAACATGAGTTTTAAAAAAATTATATTTCTATAAGAGTTGTTTTAAATAACATGATTAGTAATAAAAAAAATGATACTTTGGGATTAGAGCTGCTGTGACATATTCATGATTGGAATGAAAAAATGAATGTTGTTATCTGGAAGGCTTAAAAAAATCATATTACATTTTCAAAGTCATTCTTATATTGTTTTAAGTTGTTATTAAAAAAAAATTTTAATTCTAAATAATTTCATGTAAGTAATATAAAATAATTTATTTTCGTTTTTAGAAGATTGTAAATGTTTTTAATTCAGTGTTTATTTACAGATTTGTTTCTGAGATCAAGTTTGTCATGATTAGGTCATAAAACTAAAAAAAAGTTATCTGTTATTATCATCTAAACATCACATGATTACCATCTCATGCTAGCACATAGCTGTTATTAATAGGATAATGGTGGCTATGGTTGTTAAAGAGCCAAAGTCACCAAAATGTATGGGTGCTGAATTGAGTCCAGACCCATATGACTATATAAGCTATTGAGCTTGGATTGAAAATATTATAGTGTTTTCAATTTCATTCTCATAGTTTTGTAGTTAAGTAGAGATAAAAGGTGGCTGCTGGAGGGTTGCATTAGATCTTAAGATCTAGGTGCAGTGCTCTCAGATCCAAGGCTCCTCATTGATGAAGGCCACAAGCCAGAAACTAGTCTGGGGATATTGGATGAGTAGGCACTAGATAGGGATTTTATGCACAAGCCTTCTGACATCCATTGATTACTCTGGTTAGCACAAGGTGGCACTACTATATGGAGGGTTTTTGCCTGTTTATTATCATCTAATAAAAAAAAGTTTCATCTCTTTATTTTTTATTATTTTAAAAACAAAAATTCCTTTTTCAGCAGTATTTCTGCAAATGGACAAATTTGTTATTCTGCATTGAAACGTTTTTGGCCTTTTTTTCCAAAGGGAAGTACTTTTTGATATTGATGTTTTTGTTTGCATTTTGACATTCAGTTTTAAAAAAAATATTTCTTATTGGTATTGATGTTAAAAATATATAATTTTGTTTAAATTTAAGATAGCAATGATATTCCAATCATGTGCAAATAAATGTATGGTTTTATTTCCAGACAGTGACAATGAATAAAATCTTGGATATGTTTCTGTTTTATGGACAAGCAAGATGTCTTCCATATTTTTGATAAATGTACAATTCCAGGAACCTACAATTTTTGTTTTTGAATGTGTTAATTGTTAAATTTAAAAAAAATTAGTAAGGTAAATGAAAATTATTTCTCACATATAAAATGTGATAAACAGAGTAGCTAAAATTCAAAAAACATTAATCATAAAAATCTATTTTCCAAGTGCTTTTGGTACCATGTACCAGTATCATGGCGACATATTAGTTATGTGAGGAATAATTTTCATTATCTGATACAGTTTTTGTATTATTTATTTAAGTTAAACGAAATAAAAGTAATAAATTACATTAATAATCTTTATTTCAACTTTTTTTTAAAATTATATTTAAATAATATTTTTATAAAGTGTAGACGGTATTGAAAATTAAATTGAGAGAGTGCAAACTTCTCAAGCGCCTGTGACTATTAGTAACCAATCAGATCTTAAGCACTGGGACAGAGAATTTAACAAGAAAAAAGTGGTTCCCACTCTCTTCTTTACTTGTCTTTCTATATATCCAAGCCAGTCCAAAGTACTTATATCTGAGAGCGTGAATCTTAAATATCATCACAATTGACTGAGTTCAAATTATAAACATACAGCATGATGATATTTAAGATTCATGCTCTCAGATATAAGTACTTTGGACTGGCTTGGATATATAGAAAGACAAGTAAATAAGAGAGTGGGAACCACTCTTTTCTTGTTAAATTCTCTGTCCCAGTGCTTAAGATCTGATTGGTTACTAATAGTCACAAGCACTTGAGAAGTTTGCACTCTCTCAATTTAATTTTCAATTTAATTTTAAAATTATATTGTGGAAGTGATAATATACTTTGAACTTTAAAGTTTTTGCTGACTTATAGCATTATAAGTGAGGTATAACTTTCAATTTTTTTATTTTTTAAATGAAATTTATGTTCCTGTAATTCATATTTCATTTATGTTCAATGTGCATGAAATAAAATTTAATAGCACACAAAAAATATAACATACTAACAAAAATTTTCATACGGTTTATTTAATTATTTTCATTGATTTCTTAGGTCTGGAATCAATCTTCTTATTTTCTATATATACAATGTATTTTTTGTACAAATTTATTTTACAATTAATTTTTGGGAACCAATCTATCATATATAAAGAGAATTCTAACTAAATTATAATATGATAATTATAATTTTTGCTACAAGCAAAGTACTGTTAGTAAAAACTTTAATCGATATAAGTGAATAAATAGGAGTGTACAGTTTTTAAAGTAATGTATACAGATTAAAATTTAGTACAGTACTAATGTATTTGGTTCTTGTAGCCATTAAAATGTGATTTCGATTATTTATTATACTAAATAAAATACTTAATGGGGGAGGGGGGAGTTGCAATCACTAATGATAAAACTCTTTACTTTGGATATGCCATCTATGAAGAACTTAAAAAGATGTTGGATGCAAATTAAATAAAATGCTGTCTCTGGACCGGCACTGGTTCTCTCTCTCTCTCTCTCTCTCTCTCTCTCTCTCTCTCTCTCTCTCTCTCTCTCTCTCTCTCTCTCTCTCTCTCAGCTCCCTCCCTCCCTCCCTCCCTCCCTCTCTCTCTCTCTCTCTCTATATATATCTCTCTATATAGTATGTGGACTGCAGGATGATGTCCATTGCAGTTTTGATCTCTCTGTCTCCATAGATGCAACTTTGTGTAGCACCCTAGGAAAGGATGTAATTCAAAGTTTATATTGCAACATTCTGGAATGGGACCACGGATTGCT
Organism: Epiperipatus broadwayi; assembly: GCA_028023455.1. Taxonomy (NCBI): domain Eukaryota; kingdom Metazoa; phylum Onychophora; class Udeonychophora; order Euonychophora; family Peripatidae; genus Epiperipatus; species Epiperipatus broadwayi. Next base: position 527,563 of record JAQFVV010012832.1, read on the forward strand.
ATGTCTTTGCTCTCTAGATTGGGGAGTTGAGGGGTTGGATGATCCCAGAGCCTAAGCCCCAGTATTGAAGTGCCACTGGGATACAGATATGAGGGGATCTGCACTGGCTTGGTTTTTCTCTCACTCTGGAGGGTTGGGATGCTGTTGTCCTTTGTGGTCATGGTCTTGCTGTTGCCATGGATGAATCAATATTTACCTAGTAAAATCAGGTTTTAAACTCTGTATATCACATGAAGAATGCATGTAAATTCAAAGATTTATAACAAGATACTAAAGCTTATGATAAAATGTTGTCCTGTACATTAATTAATTGTATTTTAAGTTTATAATCAAAATATTATATACAACATTATTATTTAATATAAATAAAATGTCCGTTAATTAAAACAAAATTGTAATTATAATAAAAATAATAAGTTTAACAGTAACAAACTATTATAAACAATCCTTAAATCCACAGAAGTACTTTTGATTAATTTTTTAAACCTGTCTCAACTGCCACAATCCTTAAATCTGCAGAAGTACTTTTGGTTAATTTCTTAAACCTGCCTCAACTGCCATGGCAGTTGAAGCAGGTTTAAGAAATTAACGAAAGTACTTCTGCGGATTTAAGGATTGTTTATAATAGTTTGTTACCATTAAATTTATTATTTTTATTATAATAACATTAATATTGTGTACTGTATTGCATATTATGAATAAACTCTGTACTGTATAGTTTCAGTATGAAGGTTGCCATTTTATGACATCATCCATTTTAAAAAATGGTCATCAAAAATTTTTTTTTAATTTTTTTAATGATCATTATAGTGAATAATTGATTGTAAATCAAAATAGTGGGTACAAATTGATGATAATGACTATTATGAATCCTCACATAAAGATTAAGTACTAACCAGAGTATAGGTGCGTATTTAAAAAATGAATTAAGTACACAATGATAAACAAAAACCTTTCTACTCATTTGTTGGTATTCTGGGAATGCAATTGAGTGGCATCTCAAAAAAAATTACTGATATCTTTGTTGAATAAAAACTATGTTTAAAATGAGAATGAATAAATGAAAAAATAAATGTGAAAGTATCAAAAATGTATTAAATTATCTTTTAATTTTTACATTTGTAGTTATAGTTTTTGAAATATTTCAAAAGTTCCTAGTATCATCTTTATAAATGTGTTTATTGACATCTTTCAAAAGAAGTGACATTATAATTGTGATTTTCTTTGTCTGAGTTATGGTTGAATTTATTAACTTCTCTTTTTAAAAACAAAACATACATAAATAAAATCCCAATGTATCCATGTTTTTTTGGTTTTTAATAATTACTATAATATTATTGTGTAAAAATAGTCATAAACTTTTAATAAACTGAACAAAAAATAAACTTTTTTGCTATTCCAAAAATCTCTTGAATTATAACAATGAATGAGATCCATCAAGCAAGTGAATGTCAAATTAACTTCCTTTTATCTTTTTCTACCTTTAGAGAATTATGATTTCTTCAGATTTTGTAAAATTAATACATCAATATTACATTATTTTCATATCGAGCATATTTTAAGTATTGAAAGCAGAAGAACAATGTTACAGCATGCACAGAAAAGTGATTTAACATCAGTTACTAACATCATCTCCAATCAAATAGACAAGGTTGAAATGTGATCACACAGTGAAGATCAATCTTAATGCTTCTTTTATCAATATTTATCGATCAACTAGAAAAATATTGTTTCATATTCATATCACATATTTTTTATTTGGTTGAGATGAAGATAATATTTTCCTTTACTAGTTTACAAAAGAACAGGAAGATGATAATTATCTTTACACTTTCTAACATTTCTGCTGTTTTTCAGATGCTATTTTATCTTAGTTTTATGCAAATTTGTGAAGTCTTCTCCTATTGCTTGTAAATTAGTAACAAAAGTAATATCATCATTAGAATATAAATAGCCTATTTCCTTATTTTATATAATAATAATAACACAAATAAAAGAATATACACAATCTAATTCTTATCCCTTCACAAGCCCCAATTTTTGTTATGTAATAAATGTGTTTAACATATATATATATACACACTTATGATACAATTTAATTTTTAAGAGGTACAATTTTAGACATCACCAAAAATAAATAATAACTACAATAAAGCAGTTATTTTAAAATAGAATAGAAATTATTCTGGAGAGAAAGGTAGAGAATGTATGAATGATTGTGCAAGATGAGAAATAACTAATTGAGGATGATTTGTGGTGGAAATATTGCATCCGAGGGTGCATGTGAAGTTTTTAAGTTCAAATTTACAAAATTCTTTTTTTAAAACAATTGATAACTGACACAATAGGCTGTCTGTTTGTGGATGTTTATATACATGTACAAAAGATTAAATTCAACATTGATTTGGGCTGGTGAGATTGGTGATTTGTTGTTATTATTAATATTTATTTCTAAATAGAGGCATAAGGCAGGCAGTTAATAAGAACTGAAAGTTATAAAATATATAGTTTCTGAACTGTATAATCAGGTTGATTGGATTCAAATTTTCAGTTTGACAAGTAAAATGAAGTTTAAAATGATTGTCAAATTTGTGTCTGTATTTCTTGCAACTTTAAATAATTATTAATCACAGTTTTAACCTATTTTTGAAAGACTGATAAAGAAGAAAAGATCATTAAAATCATAAAAAAGACAAGCATTACATTAATGAACTATTAATTAATATTTAGTGACAAAATAAAAAATTATTGAATATGATATATATATATGTTTTTGTTTTTTGCCATTTTATCTTGCTTTTTTATTTACCAAACTTCATGTGTTAATTATTTTTTTTTTGGTGTAAAGAATTTGAGTTTATATTGTAACCCTAAATATTAAAATATTAGCATAAATTGTTCTGAGCAGAGTGCTACTATGACATTTAAATTTATCACTTACCTGCTTATTTCAACTTTCACTTGCTTTCTGAGATTGTTCAAATCTTCGTGAATAATTATAATTTTATATTAAAATACATTTGGCATTGAACATGCTATGACCTGGAATAGTGACGAAATATTTGACAATTTTACATTTTGATTAATGCATTTATTATTTACCAAATCCAGTGCTCTTTTAATGCTATAAAATCTTTTTTATCTTTTTTGTTTTAAGGTTATTTTTAAAACAACAAAATTAAATGAAGATTTGCTAGTCCACAAATTGGTTCAAGCCGTTTGGATTTTCATTTGCATTGGAAACAGTTTAGTACAGTGATATGAGCTGGATTTGAAAAAGTTCTGGATTAGTGCTTGAATGTCACATTATTTTCTGAGCAATAATAATTTATTTATTATAATTTCACATCTTTTAAAGTATGAGTTCATACCATTAATTAATTTTTTAATATTTTTATCAAATTTTTTGAGTCTTAAATACAGAGGGTGAGATCAGAGCAACACTGTACAAAATCTTAACTCACTCCATTTACCTTTTCTATGCTTACCTTCATTACTCAAATCAATTGTCTTTTGACATTTTTCTTCTAACTTCACAACGGTCAACAAGATTCTTCAACATTAGATAATACCTCCAATTCATGTAATGTTCTTTCATTTGAAATTTCACTTTATAAAATCAGAATAAGATCAGTAATATTGAATTTTTAAAACAGTAATTTTAGAAAATAACTTCAAAATATTGATACATAGGTTCCATAAGCATGGTCGTAAGTTTTTATTTATCTTATATTATAGAATAAATTTATATATATATATATATATGTGTGTGTGAAATGAAATTCAGTATATATATATATATATGTGTGTGTGAAATGAAATTCAGTATTAGTCAAAATAAGAGTCATAGATCACATGACCCTATCTCTTAAGATTGTAAGTTACAAACAATGAGGGTTGCCAGTTTCTCTACAAGCTTTGTGATAGATGCTTAGCCAGAGCCAGCACTTAAAATATCTCTGTCAGGAACCCCTCCCCAAATCCTTGACCATGGTTTCGTGCTTTGGCACTCCTCAGAGAGGTGTCAGGGTAGGTTCAGACACTAGATCTAAAAATATCAACCCAAAGCCAAGCACTTATCTAAAAGTTATCTATTGAGTGGAAAATCTGAAATTTTCAGACATCTACATGTCTTCAAACCCAGCTATTCAATTCAAATAGCTATATGGGGCTGATAGATCTTCAGCCATACCATATATGATCTATCAGCCCCATATAGCTATTTGAGTTGGATAGCTGGTTTGAAGATATGTAGATGTCTGAAAATTTCAGATTTTCCACTCAATAGATAACGTTTAGATAAGTGCTTGGCTTTGGGTTGGTATTTTTAGATCTAGTGTCTTAACCTACCCTGACACCTCTCTGATGAGGGGTTTGGGGAGGGGTTCCTGACAGAGATATTTTAAGTGCTGGCTCTGGCTAAGCATTTATCACAAAGCTTGTAGGGGAATTGGCAATCATCATTGTTTTAAATTCAGTATTATTTGATTTTTTAATATTGTTTATTCCTTTGCAGGAATACTAAATTACTCTAAAATTTATTTGAATTGTGTATATTATCTTTAAAAAAAATTTTTTTATGAATAAATTTATTTGATAGTAAATTATGCATAAAATTATTTATAAATAAAATTACAAAAAGATATTAAATTTAAACAATTAGGTATCGAATTTTTTTCACTTAGTCATTATTCTTCTTATCAGCATTCATAGAAAAGATCTTAAGAAATTTATTTTATATATGAATAGAGATTGTTTAGAATACTTTTATTTTAAAAATGAATATAGATATTTATTTTCAATAAATAAAATTGATTTTGTATATGCATATGTCATTAAACTTATTTTCTTTTTTAAAAAAAGCAATTATCTGACGAGTCTTATATTAATAAATCGGAAAAAAAAAAAAACGGTTATTTTAAAAATATAATAAACATAATAGAAAGCATTGATAATACTGATCCAATAATAATGAGGGTTCAGTCTTTTAAGGATTCAGTTTGAAAATGTTTCTATTGAGATTTTTATATAGTAATAAAAACTATTCTTTGGGAAAACACCACATTGTGTAGAAAAAAGAAAAGTATTTAAATAAAAATTAAATAGTTGCCATATCTGTCAAGCATTGTTACCCGAGAGGTCATCGCAGCCGCCTTGCAAGCAAGTAGTTGTTTGCAGACAGTTGTGGGTTCGCCTCCTGGCCGATGCTATGACATATGAAAAAAAAGTATTTAAATAAGAATTAAATAGTTGCCATATCTATTTAATGAATTATGCATATTTATAACATTAATGATTTGTTGCTGGAGTTTAGAATAAATCCTAAGACATTTTTTCTGATCAATTTTGATAAAGTATTTATAATAAATTATTTGCTTAGTTGCTTGGAATGTTGTATGATATTTTAACAGCAACTATCAATTTTAAAACAATAGTTGCATTTAATTGAAAGAACTGAGTTTTCTAATTATTCAATTCAAATGAGAATCAATTTAATTTTTAATTCTGAGTTCCTCTTTCTGTAAGTGTGTCTGAAACAGCATGCTAAAAATTTTGTATTAATACTATTATTTGGATAAAGCAATTCCACCTTATTATCTACTCAATTAAAATCTTTGATTCACTTATTTATAACTAGGAAAAAAAATAATGAAAATTGAAAAAAATAAAATAAAATTGGTAAAAAATATAATTGTTGAAGAACAGATCATTTGAAGAAGCTATAAGGTGTTGAATTACTCTCATGTTTTTACAACCAATATCTTACATGTGCCTGCATGAATTGGAATGTCATTATTTTATGAGTTGAGATTATTGTCTAAACAATATTTTTATCATGGAATGAGTCTGATCTACCAAAAAGTTGATATAATATATATTGTAAAGCTTCTTTGCAGAGTATTTGTTTGACCATGTCATAATAGATCTCTCCAAATCACAACAGATCAGTTTGCTTAGTAGTTTTGCTTTGTTGATTTTTGGATATAAATCTTATACATCATTTAGGAAAACATGAATAACAATTTGCATAACTATGTGACATACATTCAGTCATCCATTTTCCAGAACCATTACCACTTCTATAGTGTTGAATTCAGATGTGACATCAAAGAATTTGAAATAGAATGTCAGACATTAAATATTTTACTTGTGAAGTCAAAATGGACTTTTTACTGGCGTGTTGATAACTGTCATGGCCGCTTCACAGTAATATTTTTCTTAGTAACAAAACATAATGTTTACAAGTTAATCAGTAAGCACTGATTTTTTTAATAATAATTGTTCTAGTAAATTTTATTTCATCTTGTTTAATGAATTTAGTCATTTTTTTAAACTGGATGCTTTTGTAAATAAGATAGAAACTATTGGATTGTCAAACTCTGAAAACATGTCAGTTCATTTTACATTTCTATGAAACTGATATCAACCTCTTGCAAAAATATTCTTTACTAGTTTTTTAACATTCTGTCAATACTCCTCCCCCCCCTCCTCTCAAAAAACCCATTAAAATTAGCAGTACTTTCATTTTGGACCTACATATTATCAAAATATAATAATAAAATCACAGTTATGGTCATTATTTTAACTTCAGTATTTAGAATTTTCTATAATGAGAAGAGTTTTAAATATTGTTTATTTGTGTAAATTTACTTTTTTAAAATATAAGTCTTTTCTCTTGCATATATAAATAATCAAAGAAATAAAGTCCTAATTTCAATTTGCTGCCATATTTAATGCAATGCTTTCAAAAGTCAAAGCTATCATCCACAATGAAAGAAAATGAAAATTTCCATTTATTTTTTAAGATCTACATGGATGTTTAAATGGACTATATTATTAGTGAATTGAAATTTAAAGCAGTAGTGTCCATGCAGCCTCACTCAAGGTTAACAAAATGATTATCAATATTTTTAATATTGTCATAGAAAGTATTAATTCAGCTGTTGTGGAGAGCAGATCTTCAATTTATATGGGGTAATTTTGGATTATGATTTGTTAATCATTTTACTAAGATTTATTTCTGATTTTAGGGGAGTGTTTTTTTTTTAAATTATAGATTTATACTTCGTTATTTTTCTATTTATATGTATATCAAAATTTATTTTATGACAAAGTTGAAGCTATTATGTTTGACTCAATTTATTTAATAGTTGATAATAGTAATAAATATACTTCAAGTGCTAAAATATATTACATTCATTTCAAGAATTTTGATCTCCAACTTCATCATTTTCTCTGGTGATGATTTCCTGCTATTATTAACTTGTCTTAACCTGACGAAAGAATTCATCTCTCAGTGCTGTTGCAATAGATTAAGAGAAGAAAATATTTTCAGAATTGAATAAAAAAAGTTTTTTAAAATAGAGTCTAGAAAAAATCTGTACACTCCTATAATATATATACTGCTATGCAGTTTAATATCATGGTAGAATAAAGGACCCACTAGCTAGATTCCTAGATTAAAACTCAACTTGATACATTTTAATATCACATAACCTTTTGAGTGACTAGCTATTTCATAGTTATATATATATATATATATATATATATATATATAGTTATTATATATATATATATAAACGTGATTTGTGATTATGTAAATGTCTTTTCAAAACAAATTTTTATTAAGCCCACTTATATATTTTAGCATATAAAATAGTATTTTTTTAAAAAAAAAATTAAACTCAACATTCACATTGCATGATGTAAAATAATATTTTTCTAATTAATTTTTGACTACTTTATTCAGTATATTTTAGATACTAAGATTAAGTTAAGTCTGTACTACATTATCGTTTTCAAATTAAAAACAAATACATGACACTTATGTTCGAATTAACTCATTGAATGAATAACTAATAAAAAATGAAATGTGTATGCATGTTTTTTTAAAATATTGCTTACATAATTAAAACTTTAGACTAATTTGCTTATGTAGAAAATTCCCTACTGATGTGTACATATAGTTTCTAAACTGGTATTATATCTATAAAAACTTAAATATACAAAGTTAATCTAATTATAAAGAAATCAAGTCATAGGTTATATGATCTAATTTAACAAGCTTGTATATATTAAAGTTAATCTAGAACATTTTTTAGATTAGCTAGCTTTTTATATAACAATTTAGATCATAGGAAAAGTGAAATGCATTCTTGTAAGCATAATAATAGGATATTAGTACTTCTAGACTTTGCACATTATTTAGATATTATTTGGAGATGTCTTCTCTCTGAACATACTTATATAATATTGTGTGTGAAAAGTTTTTAATTTATATATGTGTATAATTATGTTTATTTGATTAATTAACCAAATGATGCTAATACAATTTTCAGCACTCCTTCTACTTTCTAGTTTGCTATGTTAATGCAAAATGATCATTTTCAATATCAACTCCATATGTGTATAGGGATAACATATCTAGCAAGTTTCTAAACAATGAGAAAATATAATACATTCCAGATGCAAATACCATCATTTTTATATATGGCTATTGTAATGTCCATAGAAGTGAACGATTTAACTTAAATATTTGTGTTATAACTAAATACAGCATTTTTGCAGCATTCATTTCTGATTATTTGATTAATTAACCAAACACTATTAATATACTTTTCAGCACCTCTATACTGAAGCAGTCAATCTTAGCTTAAGATTGAGCTTCATGTTTCCACCTACTAACCTATGTTCAAACCCGATATCCCATCCCGCTCCTTTTGCCGTGTATATATATTTTATGTATATATCTAAGATGCGCACTTAAAAATTTATAAATTTTAACTTTCAATAACATTTTTTAAAATTATTATTAATTCTTTTTTATTAATTATTAGTTCTTTTTTATTAAAGTATTATAGGTGCGACTCAAATATATATATATTGTAACCATCGGAATTGTTGAATGCTGTATTCCATTTAAATTGAAGAAAGAAGGCCCAAAATGTTGGTGCCAATTTGTAACTGATTGAATTGATGGATGAAGGTGATGGTTAGGATGATCAATCTGATCTGATAAAAAAAAAATTAAAAATCTAATTTAAATTAATCTGGTCTAGCTCAATCGGGTCGCCCTTATGTAATAAACCATCACAAAGCACAAATAATCTCTCTTAAAGTTTAATTTACTTAAGTTATATGTGAAATGAAGAAATAATGAGACTATCTGCTCCAGACATCAACAAATCCATCACAATTACAACATAAATTGCAAAGAGCAGGGAAACCAACTACTATTGCCCTAAACAATAATATAGGATTAGGCTAACTACTTGATTGGCAATCCAATCAAAATCAAATCCAATTAATAACTAAAACAGATTCCAATATATATTTTATTAGCCTGTTACTGTTATAGTAATTTAAATCTACTTTATTATTTAAAAATGCTGCCTTTTTTTAACTTAATGGATAAGCTTCTAAGTACCTGTAATAGTACTTTACAAAACATTTGTTTACACATATACATTATTTAAATATCAAAACAAAATAATACTTGAACCCAAATATACATATATCTATTTTAATAAACGCTAAATAGAAAGATAAACACTCGTGTCAATAAGCGATATACAATTCTTTCTACTTCAATCTCTAATTAATAATTTTCTGTGGGTATCAACTGGTTTTATTATAATTTTATAAACACTTTGAAAATTTATGCGCTCACTTAAATGTTTAAACAAATTAATAGACGTCGATGGTTTACTAAGAAGCTACAAAATAATTTATAAATAATTCACAAATATCTTCCAATAAAATGATGCTTAATTAGTGCTTCGTTTAGGTTTTAAAATAGAATACTTCACTGGAGTTTAATATCAACACTCTATTAGCTCATCTCTAACTTTACAATGTCCAACCACCTTACATAAAAGATATATCGAGCTTCTATTGGATGTTTATTCACCTGTGAGTATTAATACAACTTGTTTGAAATTTTAAACAATTGAATAAAAATTGATTGGCAACAATTAAAACATGTGATTATATTTGATATTTATACAAATCAAAATAATATTCAATTAAATCGGTCAATGAAGTTTATTCTCTTCATTTTATAGGAGTTTAAGAAAAATATCCAAGACGAATTATTCTGAACCAAACGATAAAGTATAATCTATTTAGATTTTTATGACGGAATCAGACAAACATGAAATGATTGACTTTGTAATATTAACTAAGATAAATGAGAATATGTATATATAATATTCGAATGCAAATATAAATATGAAATTCATATAGAAACAAAATAAAATACTAATAAGCAAACATACCTTATCTTATATTCCAATTCGCTTACCAAGCTGAGTTTGAATCCTGTTACTTAAATAGCTACGCCGTCTTACGCAATCCAAATAAAACAAAATAATTAAACTAGTCTTGATATTTAAATTAACTCAATTTATTAGATTATAGAAAAGAAAATTGGCAATATTAATGATAAAATACATCCGAAATGACTTTATATTTTTAGATTGGTTGACTAAATAAAAGGATCAAATTGCTATGTGTATCTCTATATATGTGTTGCAATAACGATAACGACAAAAAAAAAAATGAATGAGTAAATGACGGGAAAGGCTCTTAGATATTTTACTAAAAAAATTTACATATAATCGATACCAAAATGTGAAATAGGAGGGTATCAAAATCTATTTGTTTATCAAAATAATTACGGATAAATGAATATGAAATAATAAATATATTTGAGTCTCTCCGATCATTTTCATTTAATAAATTATATTACTTTTAGAGATAATTAAAAAAAAAATCATCCCATTTTATTACATATAAAATAAAATTAATACACACATTTTTCATATAATAAAAAAAAAATCATACCATATATATATAAGTCTGTTCGTTCACTATTTATTGGTCTATCGATTGACTTCAGTTATAGTGTAAAGAGAAGTTTCTCCGTCAGAAATAATAATCGTAAACTTTACAATACTTCATTAAAAGTTTTCTTTTTTTTTTTTGTCCGAAGAGGTGAGTGCACTTTGATTATCCCTATTATGATGTGAATTGATCCAGTTGGGTCTTGTTTCTTTGCTCGTGAGACGATGTTTACGCCAATCCATTTTTTTTTATAAAGCATTTTTTTTTTTTTTTATTTCATAGGTTTTTTTTTTTTTTACTTTGCTGTCGCTTCCCCGGAAACCTTCTTCGCAACTGCCCGCTAAATGATTGAACGGGCAGATAATTCCACTATTTTTTCATGTTTTATGGTTTTACACACAAAAAAAAATATTGAAAAAATTTATTTGTTAAGACACAGAAAATAGATCTATCCTTTACTATTGCAAAATGATAAAGAGTCCTGTTATATTCTGTTGCGTCTTTTTTTATATGTTCTCTTTCTGACGTTTTTCGTATCTTGACGACCATACAATCTTACTCAATTAAAAACTCAATTCTATCAATTTTCTTATAGTTTCTTTTCGCGCGGTTTTTGGGGTAAGTTCGGAGAAAAAGATACATGAAATTAAATCCAAATTCGATTACAATTTTTTTATTATTTACAAACCAAAATACAAAATTGATATAATAACCTTTTAAATTATTGATAAACATCAATAATTTACACATATCTATATTTTTTTTAATAATAATATTTTTTTTAAATTAATTTATAAACACATATACACAACACAAAAAACATTGAACTGTATGTAATAATGTTACTATGGTGACTGCATTCATATATGAAATATATAAAATAATATCAATCCTATTTAGTTAAACTTATATTGTACTGAATTGTTTATTTTTTTTTTTATATATATATACCTGGATCATCAATTTGAACATTCACAACATATATATATATATATATATATATATATATATATATATATATATATATATATATATATGAGCAAAAACTTACTAACAATATTGATTTTTAAATATTTTATTATATGTCATTCTTTAAACTTTTCTTTCAAAATACTTTTTTCCTGTTAAACTATACTTTTCTTTTTAAATCCAAAATGGAAGATGCAATTGTAAATTGTCTAAAAATAATTAAAGGGTTGGAAACACTATTGGTTTAATCTGGGGAAGGTATTTTTAATTAAAGTTTTTACTTAAAATGGGATTAAGATTAAAGATTCTCTTTGTTATAAACATTTATCTCAAATCTATTTCTAATCTGGAAATAGATTTGAATTTATTTTGGACATCATCTTACAGTTGCATTTTTCAAAAACAATGAACAAAGGAAACTTAAGATTTTAGATCAGAGATTAGATTTTAAGCTAAAACTATGTAATTAGTAGAATTCTTAAAATACCTGGGCAGGGTATAAAATGGCTGGATTTTAAATCGAGATAGATTAGCTACTATTGAAAGAACTGCAGTGAACATAACCTATGCTGGTGTGAAAGTTAAAAAAATAATGATGTAGTAGTAAGTCCACCACCCTTCTTGGCCCTGTTGGGTCATCTATCTGCTGCTGCCATTATATCATCTCCCTAGAATGAAGTAAAGACCCGAAGAAGAACTTTGGAATGCTAAATAAAAGCTTGCTGTTATTTAAGAACCAATTGCCATGCATGAGCAGACTTTAAAATATGGACTCTTAAAATAGTGCAAGGTAAATTTTCAAGCCGCAAGTAAAGCTAGTTTAAGTAATCTCAAATTCTATTATCAAGACTTCTTCTCCTAATGTATCATTTAACTTTATTTCTAATATATATGTAAATTGCTCTCAAATAATTTCAATAAATTTAATTCTCTCTCATATGCTCTCTCTTTCTTTAATTTTGGTGAGGTCATTTATTTATAGTTATTTATCACTTAATTTTATATGTCTATTTTAGTTATTATTAATATGCCAATTTCAAACAATCTGATGAGTTGAATTTCTAAAATCTTTTCTTTCTTTTAAGTAAACCTTCATGAATCAAGATTAGTAATGTCTCTTTAAAATATAATGCATTATTAATTAATACACTCGCCAGATTGTTTTTACGTCAACATTTTGTTTATGCTTTAATTACATTCAAATATTAGCCTTTCAAGCTAATTGTGCACACACTTTGCAAGTGTTAATAATAAATGAATACTTTCCTTTCCAACACAAGATATAGTATTTATGCAGGAATAAAATGAATCCACCTATTCCTACAACTCAAATGCTCATATATAAGCATTTGAGTTGTAGGAATAGGTGGATTTATTTTATTCCTGCATAAATACTATATCTTGTGTTGGAAAGGGAAGTATTCATTTATTATTAACACTCGCAAAGAGCATGCACAATTAGCTTGAAAGGCTGATATTTGAATGTAATACAATTGTAAACACACGCTATATAAAATAAATGCTTATTTATGCTTTAATATATATATATATGTTTAACTCTGGATTTTCTACACGGGGTGAATCCAGAACTCAAGCTAATTAACACTTTGAAACCTTATTTATTTTATAAATATTCAATTCTGAAAGGATGACTTATTAATTGTTTTCTATATATAACTGCTAATTTTTATTTTATTGTTCCATACTCTTAAAATATCAAATACATTCTTTAAATATTCCAGTTATTATAAAATCAATGAAGGTGGGATTGATTTATTTTAAATAGCAGAAAAGGAGGTGGTCAAATCTTAACGTATATTTTATTAATTTGAAATATATATATATATTATACGTATATTTATATTAATTTGAAATATATATATATATTCTAGTGGCATAGCCTGTTATTTCTCTAAATTATAGCATTCAAATAAAGGTCATTTATTTTAAAGCAATAAACCTATTCAATGTCATTAGTGACATTTATCATTACTGCATTACTGACATTTGGCCTATCTTTTTATATATATTACATGCTTTTAATCTGGGGGTTACGACAAGTTCGAACCCATAGATTTATTTTTCAAACCGTATTCTGAGGATAGTTGATGCTTCCCAGAACCATTTCTTCATATAAAAAGGCCTCTGGTGGTGATTGCCTAAGTCTGGCACACGCTATGCCTATCCACTTTCTTCGTATAAAATGGCCTCTGGCTGTGATCCCCTAAGTCTGGAACATGCTATGTCCATCCACTTTCTTCGTACAAAAAGGCCTGTGCATCGGTGATGTCCACGGCATGCCTATCCACTTCGTCTTTTATCCAGAAACACGACTTTCCCTGTTATTTCTTGGTTATAATGTCAGCACCGCAAACTTCTTTGTATATTTATTTCTTTTGCTTCATGACCCAGTTTTAATGCTCTAATATTAAAATTGCACTCTGCTTGAAATATATATAAATGCCAACTATTACTACTTTTATTAATTAAATTTATTTCAATCTTATACAATCACACCGTCATAACATATTTCTGCATTTAAAAGTATCTATATGCCTTGGGGAAAAGTAAAGCATTCTTCTTACCAGCACTAGTTAACAGAATTTTCATTAAGTATTTTTATCTTATAATCAGATATGTTTTACAATGTATTTTATGTGTTTTCACGACCGTAATGGCATGAAAATGGTTTATATTATATCTGTAATGAATCTCAGAACGCTCCCCTAAATAATGTTAGTCACCATGTTTCAGAACCGTAATCTAAAGTGTTAATAGCAATATTATGTAATTCTTTCTAATAATCGATTGGCATCTTAATATTGGACCCACCAAAGATGTGTGTTTATGTATAGTATATGTTATTTAATTACCAATCCCCAACACTCTACTCCAACCACCACCAATAAACACATAACTATCACCAACACTATTCAACTATATTTAACTAATTTTCACATATCTAACCATATCTAACTTTTATAATAAATATTCAACTACCAATTAATACAATACACCTAAAAAAATAATAAAATAAATCTTTAAAAAAATCAAGATATACTAAACAAATTAAATAAATATTTAAATCATCCAAACACTCTTACTCCAATTTTCTACACATAAAATATTAATACTAAATATCAACTAACACACTTATTTCAAACATATTTAAGAAAAATGAATTTTAATAATTAAAATATCTAATAAATATAATAATTATATTTAATAAAAAAAAAAAAAATAAATAATCACCAGTATTCGATGTAGAGCTATTGGTACGCTCTCTATGTGCATTTTTGTAATTACAAGCTCATAAAAGTAATGTCATGTTATATATGACTTGCTTTATTAATTATTATAATTTTACCTTTAAGTTGGCTATGCTGAGCCTATTAGAATATGGAGATCTGAATAACTTCAGTCCCATATAGCTATTTAAGTTAGATAGTGGATTTAAAGACATTTTCATGTCCGAAAAATTCAGAGTTCTTCTTAAATATTGAAATAGTGGTTTTTTGGTTATATTTGGTCTGTGTCCGAATATTCTCTCTCCCTGGTGGGCCAGCCGAAACCATGGCTGGAGAAAGAGGTTGGATAGAGATTTAAATATTTCTCATACCTTGTTAATTTACGGCTTGTAGAGCTATTGGCTCTCATGCATTTTGTAATTACAACTCATAAAGAAGAGTATATGCTCTTATATATTTTTCCTTGCTTTGGCTATGCTGCCTTTAGAATATGGTAGACTGAATATCTTCGTCCCAACTATTTAGTAGATAGGGATTATTTCGTCCGAAAAATCGGTTCTCAGGAAAAGGGTTTTGGGTTTTTGCGGCCGATCGCCCCGACCCACCGCGGGGAGGTATCCCGGTGGGCGTTTCCCAGGTTTGAATAAAAGAGCATATGAGAAATAATAGCATGAATGACACTATGTAATCATCTACTGCTTGCTCATTCACGCACATACTAATGTGTGCAGTTAATTCATATATATAAATTAATAATTTGTCATTAGATTAAACTATATTTTTATTGTCTAACTTATTTGAGTAGTTCGAATTCCTTTTTTTCTCCACTTCCAAAAGTACAGCCATGCCTATATATATTTTAGTTTAGTCATAGTAATAGATGTCTTGTCTTCTCATGCTTTGCTAGTGGGCCAGATTAAAATTAATTCTCATGTGCCATCACTATCATGTTATTCATTAGGTGTTAGATCTGGGGCTTAGAGAGTGGGTTCGAATTCAGGCTGGTCTTTGATCTAAATCTCAGACTTGACTGGGTTTGAAGTACATTTTGTGAGTTTCAGCTCATGTTAGATGGATAAACGTGTTTTGACCAGTACAATACTTATTAGATTATTATATGTCAATGTAAAATGACTATTTGCATTATCAGTTTTGGGTGGATTTAAAGATAAATATCTAGAACATTTCCAAATAAAAATGAAATCTAATACATTCCAAATATAAGCAACATTGATTTTATGTTCAACTTAGTTCCAATCTACGTAGAAAAGTTTATTTTCTTATATACTTCTATCTATCTATCCATCTATCCATCCATCCATCTATCTATAAAATCAAGTCATATATCACTTGACTTATATAGTTTGCATTTACAAATATATAAAATAAAAAGCATGCTAATAGCTCTAAATAAGCTTTTTTTATGACAAATGCTACAAAAGAATACATTTGAAACTTTATCTACAATTGTCCCCAGACCAGTTTCGAGTTATGGCTCTCATCAGTAAGGAATCAGGATACCAGATTCACAATATCAACTATTATTATTTGGCTATTGGAGTTTTGGCTAAATTAAATTGCTAAGCCTATTAATATATGGTGTATCTGAATTAAGTTCAGGCCCATATAATTATTTCAGTTGGAGAGCTGAATTTAAAAACATGTAGATGTCTGAAAATTTCAGATCTTTTATGAATTAACTATTAGATAAATGCTTAGTTTGAATTGGTATTTTGAATCTGGTGTCCTAGCTCCTCATTGAAGAGAGCCATAGCTCAAAACTAGTCTAGAGATGGGGACAATCCTAAATAAAGATTTATAATGCATTCTCTTGTAACATTTACCATAAAAAAGCTTGTTTAGAGTTATTAGCATGCTCTTTACTATATATATAATGTGTTATGAATAATCACACTTCTATGTCAATAAATGTTAATAAAAAATATAGATATACATATAATTAACTTTATGTAATCAAAAAACTGGATTAAACTCAGAAAAACTTTAAACTCCATTAGATTGATAATAATTGAATGATATATTACCATCCTTATCAACTACTATCAATCCAACAGTTAAATCAAGTTTCTCTGACTTATAACTTCTGTTTTTCACATTATATCAACAAATTTATTTCATTCACCCATCTTACATGTGTTTTCTTTCTAAATTTTTTGTAATCTCATGGAATCTAATTTAACAGTTCAACCCCATATATTATCATATCTTCTAGAAATATGTCCAGCCCAGTTTTATTTCAGTCTTTAAATTCTTTTAGTGACATCAGTGATACCTGTTTCGTCCCTTGCTCACATATTTTGTTTTTGATCTTTTGTTACTCCTAACATATGTCTTCATACATCATTTAGGAATCTGAAATCTCTGTACTGCTCTTTTAATAAATGATCAAGTCTAAGACTCATAAGTAAGAACTGGTAAAAAATATATATTTAAAACATTCCTTTTCAAACACATATTCTTTCATTTAATACTAAAATATTTTTACCAAAAGCATTTTATCCAAGTTTAATTCTATGATTAATTTCATAAATAATCTGATCAAGTAGTTAACTACTAATTCATCATTATCGATCTTTATTTGTTTTCTGAAAATTCCATTAAACGTTACTTTAATCTTTTTACCAGTATTTATTATCAGTCCTACTTGTTAATTTTTATCTGGTAATTCTTGCAACGTTTTCTAAAGTTCTGGAGTAATATTTGTAGAAATAATGACTATATTTCAAAATCTGAATGGCATAAATAATCTCCATTAATTTTACTCCCTTAGCTTTTAATTTTAATAAATAAAAGACTTCTTATAAATCTACTATAATAAGTTTGTAGAATGATCTTACTATACTTTTTTTCAGTGTTAAACTTCCCATCACATGATCACCATTTCTTATGCTTGCTCATAACTGTTGTTAAAACAGGCAAAACTCTCCATACAGTAGTGCCACTCAGTGCAAGCCAGAGTAATCAATAGATGCCAGAAGGCTTGTGCATAAAATCTCTATCCAGTGCCTATTCATCTAATATTCCCAGGCTCCTCACTGATAAAAGCCACAAGTTAAACAGTGTTAAACTTCTTAGTATTATCATCTAATCCAATTACTGCTGTTGCATTTTGATAAATATTTTCAAATATAACAATATTCCGGATCTATATCTTGGTGATCCAAAGGTTTAATCATCATAGAAATGCTTATAGAATCAAATTCCTTTTCATAATCTACAAATCTAAAGCAAAATGATAACTCTTATTCATTGGTCTTTTTTTTTATAAATTTAATTAATATTTGAATGTGATCCAATGTGTTGAAATTCCTTTTAAATCCAGATAGTTCATTTGGTTAATTAAAATCCAGTTTATTATAGATGAATTGTAATTATTTTGATAAAAGATTTTATATAGAACTGGTAGAAGATTTATACGTCTGATCTCCTTTATCAACTTCTTTAAATATCAAAATTATTATTCTATTCTTCCAATTATCTTGTACATCTTTATTATTTAAACATTTGGTATATAGTTTTGCTTTGTCATCAATTTTTTATTTCTTTATTTCTTTACGCTTTTAAAACTTATTCTCTTTTATAGTGTTCCTGGTTAATTTACAATTATATCATTATTAACTCTTTTCCTTAACATTTTATAAATTTTAAATATTCAACTCTTTTAAGTGGATTGTTATTGAATACTTTTATATTTATTCTTTTTTTTCATACATTGCTCTATTTCTGTAAAAAAAATTTACTGGAAAATTGCTGCTTTTTTGAACCTGATATCTTAGTTGCAGTTTTTAATATAAATATTTATTATCTTAAAACAGGCAAAACTTTCCATACAGTAGTGCAAGTCAGAGTACTCAATGGATGCCAGAAGGCTTGTGCATAAAATCCCTGTCTAGTGCCTACTCATATATATATCCCAGACTAGTTTCTAGCTTGTGGTTTTCATCAGTGAGAGCCTTAGCTCTGAGAGCACTGCACCTAGATCTTAGGATCTAATGCAACTCTCCATTGACAAAATCCACAAGTTAGAAACTAGTCTGGAGTTATTGGATGAGCAGGCACTAGATAGGGTTTTTATGCACAAGCCTTGTGGTGTCCATTGATTACTCTGGCTTGCATTGAGTGGTACTACTATGTGGAGAGTTTTTCCTGTTTTATTAATAAATGGTGATCATGGGATATTCATTATCTTATTGATTTCAGTTAAGTCTGAACTATTTTCACATTTCCAAAAATCTGTTAACATTTTAAGACAACCTGAAAATTCTAATTTAAATTGATTGGAGTGTATCTGAAAGTTGGGAATATCAACTGTTAATGATGTCTTTCATAATAGTTTTAATTTCTCTAATTTTGCATTAACATGTAACTTGCATCTCACTAATCATTGATTACTTTGTCTATTGAATCTATTAGGAACATTACAATCTTAAAATACATATTTCTTGTTAGTTAAAACATAATTGAATTATACTGTATCTTCATTTGGGTGTTTTCATGTTCGTTTCTGTTTAACATATTTTTCAAAAAAAGAATTTGTAATGTACAGTTGTTGTTTTTTTGTGCAAACTGCATAATTCTCTGTCTTCTCTCATCTTTCAGTTATTTACCATTTCTAGTATTAAAGTCATATGTGGCAATTTTAAAAGATTTCTGGTCTGGACAAAAGAGTTTTGTATATCCATATAAAAATATCTCCACTTTTTCATCACAATGAAAGCTTGTTAGGCAAAAACCTGAATTATCTGCATTTAGTGTTTTCTACTAAGTTAAATAACTAATTATAACTGTCTGTTTAATATGTTATCAATCTCTTTAATGTTGTTCTTCCAATTTTTATTTGTGCTTCCAATATTGATTTATGCCTACTTTTTAAATCAATTATCACTTTATATTTTCCTCCACTATTTTGCATGAATATTTTTTTAAAAATATGAAATGACAAATACTATTACTATATATAGAGCTACACACATACTTTGTAATTAATGTGCTCACCATAGGATAATGTTCTAGTATTTAAATGTTCATTAATTCTAATTATAAGTACTAAAATATGCGCCAAATAATTGTATTTCATTGCTAATAATTTTTTAATTTTTTTATGTCTATGATTTTAATTAAGAACATAAAAATAGTCTTATTATCAAAATAAAAAATAAAAATGTACTCAAAATTAACATGTAAAATTGCTCACTCTTTTTTTCCATTGGTTTTGTTTTAAATATCTTAAACTGTTATTTTTCAGTTGAATCAATACGACTGTTTAAATTAAAGTAAAGATCATAGATTTCTAATTTTAAAATAAAACCAACTAGAATTAATAATGACCCTATTTTTTTGAATATATGTAATTAACTGTGATATTCAACATTATCATCATTATAAATCCACTGCAAGCTGAAGGTCTCGCCAAGTTCAATCCATCTTCTCCAATCTTTAGCTTTTCTTCTCCACATCATCCCTGCACACTTTCTTATTTCATCCATCCATCTCACATGTGATCTCTTTCTGGGTCTTTTACAATCCCTTGAAATCCGGTTTAAGATTTCAATTGTCCATCTATTATTATTTGTGATATTAAACTTATATATATAAAGTTAAATATAGCATTTTTTCAGCATTATATATAATTTATGTCTTGACTAATTAACCAAATGCTCTGATAATACACTTGTTGGCTACTCTGTACTTTGCATTGGTAATTCCAAATGTATTTAAGGAATAGCATATTAGAAAGTTTCTAAACAACAATGTATTCCTTATATTCCAGATGTAAAGAAGGCTACTCTATATATGGTTTACTTTCAATGGGAGTTATTAATATCTTATTCATTCTAATGTTTATGTAGATGAAAAATTATAAATTAAATGTTTGTAATATTTTTATACAGAATAGTTTTACATTTTCCAACATCTGTGTACTAATTAGATTGCAATGCTAATTCAAACCTGATATCTATGAGAAGTAGCATATATAGCAAGTTTTTGAACAACAATGAAGTCCAATATAGTTTAGTTCTGAGAGAGCTCATTACTGACTCAGTTTAATGTCTATATAAGTGAACAATTTTAGTCAATATTTATAATGCAATTAAATACAGTGTTATTCCAATATAATACGTATCAGTGCTGACATAAAAGATTATTTTACAATACATATTATTTATTAGCAGATTCCATATTAGTATTTATAGTACAGGGGGTCCAGGAATAGTGACTAGAATTATACAACAAGAGCAAATATTGTAGCTATACCACTTCTAGGAAGAATGGGAAATATTGTAATAGAAAATGAAAATTAGGTACCAATATATAAACATCTTGAACAAGAATTATAGATAAAGAACTTCAGATATTTAAAAAGTCATAAATGAGATTAAATAAATGGCAGAAAATTTATTGGAATTCTATATTTCTGATAAAATGCTAAGGTATAATAATACTATAATTATAAATATATAATTTTAGTTATTAATATTCATGTAGCAAAATCTTGCTAAAAGTATATTATCATGCATGCTATATTTTTAAGCTAAAAGCAGCTAAAAATTAATTAATTGTAAAAATTATAATGATGAAAATAAAAGATAATTAATTATAGAGTTGCATCAGTTATTCTCTTAATAGCGCCATCTATGTGTACAAATAAAATTACATTCATATATGTACATGTGAGAAGAAAATGTTCATTTATGTCAGGGGTCCCCAACCCTATGCCCGCGGGCACCATGATGCCCGCAGACCTTTTACGTATGCCCGCCGCTATCCGAACATGATAAAAAATTATTTATCTGATACAAATAAATTTAATTTTTAAAATTTCTTATAAATTATTGTATTATATTGTAATCAAATTATAGGGCATACTATACTTTTACAGCGTAAAAATATAAACGTCAATTATATGTTAAAATTTAATTTTTGAAATAAATATTTTTTTGTACATTATGTGTATTATTAACAATATCCAACTATAAATTTACATTGAAAAAATAAATGGTGTCCGCCATCTGGTTAAAAAAAATAAATGGTGCCCGCCACCTGGTCGGTATTATAGAATGTGCTCTTAAGTGCAAAAAGGTTGGGGACCCCTGATTTATGCTATTCACAATTTTTTTTTTAAAAATCAGAATAAAGAAAGATATGAGTGTGTTTAGGATAAGAATGTTTTTCCTACTGTGTACTTTTATTTATCTACCTATCTACTTAAATAGAAAGGATTTCCACTTTTAATATTGAATATTATCTAACTATATGTATATGTGGGGTATATAAAATAATTAAAATTTTATATTTATATATTATATGTATATTGTACAGTAGATTTTAAGGAAATTATTTTTTTTTAGACTAAATCAGCTGATAATTCTCCTCGCAGTCCTATCCCTCATCAACAACGGCTTGGTCCAGGAATTCATGCTAAACACTCTGTAAGTATTTTTTGGTGTATTTATACAGTATTTATTCCTAAAATAGAGATATTTTAAGTGCTGGCTCTGGCTAAGCATTTATCACAAAGCTTGTAGAGGAATTGGCAATCCTGATTGGTTTATAACTTACAAGCTTAAGAGATAGGGTCATGTGATCTACGACTCTTATTTTGAGTATTTATTCATGTATTGTAATTACGTAATAACATACAAAAATAATCTACTAAATATATATATAGTGATTAAATGAGCTCATCCAGTAGCAGATGATCCCCAGTTATACCATTTGACATATATTTAGTTAAATATAAATTAATAAATACATAATTGTTACAATCAAACATATATTTAATAATAGTATTTAAGATCTTAGGATATCCTGTATTGGTCTAATTTTTATCTATTTCAATTATAGACATGGTATATACAGAAGGTTTATAATTTTGGATAAAGTAAAAATATCCATTATAAAAATAACAGTTACGGATATGAAATTAAAGTAACTTATCAATAGATATAAAAAAATTCAACAGGTATTTTTTTTAAAAAAATATCAAAAAAGACTTTATAAAACATTCACTTTATATTTCGTTAAAAGAAAAAAGAAAGATACATGGTAGTTTGAGAAAATAAAAACCACTATAATAATTACCTAATTAAGATTTTGTAATTAGGGGATTAGATTGAAAACAGAATAAGCAACAAAGTGGATTTGTGTTCCAGGAAAATGTGTTTTTGTCAGACTCAAGAAGACTATGCAAAAGGAATTAAAGTTTGAGATAATTAATTTTTTTCATGTGTTCAGATTATTTTACTTGGAGAAATAAAGTCATCTACTGAGTTGAATCCTGAGAGATATTGATTCATATTAATTCTTTCCTGGATTTAGAGATAGATTCAGTCTATTACATTGCTAGGGGATGCATAAATCAGTAGTGTCATGTAAAGCCAAATTAGGAAAGAAGAGAACCAGGTATAATTATCATACATCATTGCAGCTCAATAATAATTACCTGTATAAGAAAGTACTTTTTAATGCTAGTTTTTTTCTGCTTATAAATGAAAAGTTTTTCTATGGAAATGACTTTTTGACAAGGTATGCTAAGTGCAGCTATAGGTGTACCATCCATGCTTTGGAGTTAGTAGCAGAATAGTTTGAAAATATCGTAGTGAAACCTAGCTTGCCCTAATGGCCTGGTAGAAGTTTGTTTCTGTTGCTCAAAAGTTGCTCTAGCTTGTTGAAGTGAAGAAATATGCAATATGAGGAATTCAAAAGACTCAAATTTGGAGATTAGGTGGCTGAAGTATAGAATAAAAAAATATGAATTATTAAATCCATACTAACAGTTTTTTATGTATATAAAACTAGCAAATATTTCAAAATTATTTTTCTAATATTTTATAAAACACATTGTTTGATTTATCAGAAACATTTATATATATTAATGTATAAAGAATTGAATGAGTTAGCAATCTATAATCAATTTATTGTTACAATGAAGCTAGATATTGGAACTCTTCCAAATTAATTTTTTCTTTTTCTTATTTAAAAAGAGTACTGTACACCCAGTCAAGCATTGTTAGCCGAGAGGTCATCGCACCTGCCTTGCAAGCAAGTAGTTGGTTGCATATGGGTGTGGGTTCACATCCCGGCCGATGCTATGACATATGAGAAAAGAGTACTGTACACCCATTTAATATTTTTTTGGCATATCAGTTCAGGGATTTATTTTTATATTAAATTTGTATAAGCATATAACTATAAATGATTTTAATTACTTAACTATTTTAATTATTTGTTTTTTATGGAAAAATAGATTTAATTATTGTCTAAGCTGTTGCTATTTTCATCTAAGTCACTTTTTTCTATTGTATATTTAGAATTGTAACTTATTTATGTTTTTAGGTATGCTTCTTTTTACCTAGAGAGGGGAAAATGTCAATATGTTAAAAGGAAAAGAATTATGCTTTGAGAGTAGTATATCATCACATATAGTCTTTAGTAAAGGGAAATAACACTCCAATACTAATATATTTTATATATCCTGATTATAAAAATTACTAAATAATGTGATTCTTAATCTGACCTATACACAGCATAAGCTTATAAAAATGTAGTTATCATCAGCCCCTATGAATTGGCAAGCCAAAATCTGTACTGATATAAAAATTATTAGGAAATCTGTAATGGAATAAAATTGAATATATTATAATTAATTTACAGAATAGCTTATCATGTATGATTATTAATTTTGTAATAGTATAAGATAGATGTATACTTCAGTTAATAATTTTATTATACTCTAATTAAAATAACAAATTGTAATAGCATGAAATATTAGTAAATTAATTTTAAAGATTGTAAATTATATAAATAATATCGAGTGCATATTTATTAATTTAAAGTAAATAAATAAAGTAACTTAATCAATTAATGTTTATCAAGACATTAGCTTAACTTTTAAAATTAATAAAATGTAAATAAGAAAACTACTAAAAGTAATAAATTATTAATATATAAAAATATTTATTCATATTTTGATTAGCTCAGTATTTAGTATAAAAAAAGAATTATGTAGAAACTTTTTTAAATGATACCAAATTTTAATGTGATCAATAAAACTAGGAATAATTAAAAAATTCAAATTATAATTAATAAAATAAAATTTAGTAAACATATATATATATATATATATATTGATGAATGGATAAAATAATTTTGATTAGAATATCGGATTATAATCTTAATTATAAATAGTATAAACATATGTATTGTCAAAATTTCTAACTTATGTATCTATGAAGTGATGCAAAAGAAAATGCACTAATAAATCAGAAAGAAAATATTAATCCATATAAGCAATAATAAATAAAACTTTAAAATATAGTTTAAAAAATAACTAAGTCTGTTTTGGTCTGTTTCTTACTCCTTTTACAGTCATAATTGGAAGATGACCAATTTAATTATGAACTTATATTTCACAAATGTACATGAATTATATATTGTCATAAATATAACTGGTTTATATTTATCCAAAATCTATAGCTTTACAAATCTGTATAAAAACAATGAAACAAACAAAACATCTTTAAAATGTTATATAAAACTCAAGGTTAATATTAATAAAGATATTTTAAATTTTATTTTTAAAATTATCTATTTTTTCATTAACTTATCTCTTGTAATAAAATTAAGCACTCAAGGCACTTGTACTAAGGTTATGGATTTATATAAGTATTACATGCTGACATTGTGCTTAATAAGAATTAATATTTACAACTTTAAATTGATTCAAAATATTTCTAAATTTAAGATCTGGCTATTAACTCATTGTAAATTAAAAGATTTTTTGATCGTTAATGTTTAACAGAAATAGTGGACTTAATCAGTGAAGAATTTATTAGCTTCACGTTCCCAAATCAAAATGCTTTAGATTTGCCTATATATTTAGAAAAATAGGTTGAAGATAACAGTGGCCACTGTTATCTTTATAAAGTCAAATCTTGTATATAAGATTTGTAGAGGTCTCTCTTGTAATATAAAAAAACACCCATATTTTACATTAAAGAAATATATGAATAAATAATTATATAAAATAAAGCATACAACCTGATATATTTATCATAGATCATTGGATATCTCTTTTATGGATTATTCAGTTAAAATACATTTATTAATATAAACACAATAATAATAAAATAATATACTATATAAAATTCTAGTTCAAAAATTCTGATATTTTTTAGTATTTCTGATGTAGGATGAAAATCCTTTAAACAAATATATATGAAGTTCATTTAGGTTTCAAAAAACATTGTTCAAAAATGGAAGTTTATCCAATTAATGAAGTAAGCATTTTTAAATAATATATCCTATAGTGAATTCTTTAATATTAATATTTTCATTTTTATATGAAAGTGAACATTATTTTGTTTTATTTTTGATGAATTAAATCCTTTATAATCCAAACTATTACACGTTTTACTTTTTATCTTTTTTTTACTTATTTATAGCAAAAAATATATAACATGGAGAGCATTTATGTTTCTTTAAACTTTAATATTTTATATTTTGAGGCAATTTTATTCTTAGGTGTTTTCAGATCTCTCAAAACACAATATATTTTGGAGCAATGTTTTTTTAAAATTCAGCCATCCATTATTATACTGCAAATTAACTATCAATTTTTATATAAAACGATTTGTATTTTTGCTTACTAAAGATTATCAAAACAAAAGAAAGAGTTCGATCTCAAAGCATGGGCTTTTTATATCCCTTTGTCAGTGATGAAACATTGAATCATTACCTTGGGTATCTTTCCATAATTTCACTTATTTCTACAGTCTTTGTTATGGAGAATTAAAATTTAATTCAATAAAGAGGTATTTTAAATACAGCAGCATTCCATGAACTAGAAATGTCTTTTAATTTTTAAATAATAAACAGTTTGTAAAATAACAATAAAAAGTAATACAACAAATTTATAATTTAAAATACATCTAATCATAATTTGAATAAAATATATATTTTAACTAACTATTGAAATAATTATATATAAAAATATTTTTAAAATATGTATAATTTAAAATTGTTTTAATTTTACAAACAAAAATGTGTGTAAACTTGTGTACACACAAGAAACAATAATTTATTATTTGTTTATTTGTGTTTATGTATTGCTTGTTAAATGTACGCAGTAAAGTAAAATATTAATAAATGAAATATTAATAAATGAATCTACTGCTATGTATTTTAACCTTTCCAATCTTTCTAATAATAGAATGGTAACTTTATTACAATATACAATTGAATATACTATGGTGTTAAGAAAATTACAAATGTCATGCCATTTTATATGATGCTGCATTATCAATAACCATTTATCAATAATGTGAATCATTTAATCTTTCAAAACAATTGACAAATAAATAAACCAACAATTTTTTTAGGAAAAAAATAATTCCAGGTTTGAATCTAATGTAGGGTAGTACAATAGACATCTATAAAGTGATGATAATCAAAAAGTATGATCAGTTTTTCTTTTATAATTCCCCAATGTGATATTCACATATCAGGAATGTGTGATTTGATCATCATCATTGTCCTACTTATTGATGGAGGATCAAAAGAAAGATCTTAGGATTTTTTTGGTTAATAAAATATTTAGTAACTTGTGCAAATACATCAATGATAACCAAATTGGTCTTAACATTTATTCATATTTTATTCCATTACAAAAAGTGTCAATCTATGTGTAATAATTAAGTACAAAACACATCCATCCACCCTATCACATGTCTATCCATTTTTCTTTTATCCACACTTATCTAATTATAGTATATATATGTTGTGCCATTACAATTTAGTCAGTAGCTAAATTTGTAGTAATGTGCATGAAAGAAAATGTAGAACAAAATCATCATCACATTTTTATATAGTAAAGGAAGCCATAGGGCACCCAAGTTTAAACCCTACATGATCAAGTTCTAAAAGCCTAGGACAGAAAGAGAGTGGGGGCAACAGTTATGTTCTTTAGTTGTTTGTGTGTTGATAAAAACTCAAAAAGAAGAGTACACACATTTAATTATTCAATAAGGTTATAACACATATATGGGCTGTGTGAGTGTGTGTGTAAGCTATTTAATTGGCAGTTTATATTTCAAATATTAAACTTTCTTCAAAACTAGTCTGCATTTGCTAAATTCTAATATTTTATTTTTATCTGTCTATTTTTGTTTTTCTATGATTATAGTTTGGGGTTTGAAGGTTAAGGATTTAAATTTAGATATTAAGATTATAATTTCTAAAAAGCATTCAGATTGTTTTATAGGCCAGTTTTTATAAATAATTTGGATGATAAAGTGTGTGTGTGTACATTGCATAAAGAAATCGACATTTATTACATAAAAAAAATGAAGAGTTAAACTGTTAAATTATTTGTTTCACAATTTTGTGTTAAAGAAAAAAAAAGATTACTTAAGCTTGGTGAGAACTCTAGTTTAAGATTGTCTCATCCTGGATCAAAGAGAAACTCAAATTTTTGGGTATGATACTTATGATGGTAGTGTGAATTTTTATATTTTTCTTTAACAAGCAGCTAGAAAAGATCACGCTATCCAGCTAATTAAATTGAATTGGTTGAAAATAGAAGAAAATAGTGTATAAAACCAGTCTGAAAAATCAGTTGGAAGAGATTTTGAAATGTTGAAACTAAGGAAAGCCACGCATTTTAATTCTGCTAGATATCAATTTAAAATCTTTTTTTTAAATATAAAGTTTTTTGAAGGTTGAAAATATAAGGATAGCAGGCTAGAAAAAAAAATTCTTTATCTGGGAAATCCCATGACCCACCAGGCACCTGCATATCATATAGGAAAGAAAAAAATGTCTTGTCTGAAATTAAAAATATTCTACATCTGATGACATTGAAAGAAATGCGATATTTTAAGTAAAAGAAAACATTCATTCACCTGCATTTGAAAGCTGAAGGAAAATGATTAATCTACTGATAAGTATTAAATCATCTAGTACAATTATTCCAATGACTGAATTTGAACCCAAGCAAAATTATAAATGTGAGAACAACTGATGTACTCCATCTAATAGAAGAATTATGTATAACAGGAAGAAAAAAGACAGTTCCAGTGAACCATGGAAATTGTTTGCTGCAAAAGTATAGACATTCACAAACTAAGTTTGACTATTGGGACTGGTAATATGAATTTTCATTATCTATTTTCTTATTATGATATCAAAGACGATTCGTAACATTTTAGAGATGAAGTTTTATATTTTTTTCTTAGAACTTTAAGACAACCATAATCGATTGAAACCAAAAATTTCTTCAATAATAATAGCTATAACCTTGAGTAATAATTTTATGTATGCTAAAACTATTATACCCCACTTATTAATGAAGTTTATTTTCTAAAGGGTGTCTTTGGCTCTTTAACAACCATAGCCACCACTATCCTATTAGGCAGGATTGATGTTAAACTATTAAACATCACATGATAACTTTTATACTAGCACATAATTGTTATTAAACAAGGCAAAACTCTCCATACAGTAGTAGTGGCTATGGTTGTTAAAGACTCAAAAACACCAAAATGTATGGGTGCTAAACTGAGTTCAGACCCATATGACTATATAAGTTATTGAGCTTAGATTGAAAATATTATTGTGTTTTCAATTTCATTCTCAGACTTTTGTAGTTAAGTAGAGATGAAAGGTGGCTGATGGAGGGTTGCATTAGATTTTAAGATCTAGGTGCAGTGCTCTTGGATCCAAGGCTCTTCACTGATAAAGGCCACAAGCCAGAAACTAGTCTGGGAATATTGGATGAGTACGCACTAGATAGGGATTTTATACACAAGCTTTCTGGCATCCATTGATTACTCTGGTTGGCACAGGATGGCACAACTGTATGTAGAGTTTTGCCTTGTTTAATAACAATTGTGCTAGTAGAAGAGATGGTGATCATGTGATGTTTAATGGCTTAAATTTCATGTACTGACCTTCTGACACTCTACATGTTCACATATACCAATTATAAAGACTTTTTTACCCAGTACAACAATTTTATATATCATATCAAATACTAACCCAAAGAACTCTTAATAACTATTAAAATAAAATATTTGCCTGGATATATATATATATATATATATATATATATATATATATATATATATATATATATATATATATATATATATATATATATTAAAACCCTTTTACATATATTTTCTCTTACCCAATTTTTATGCAGCAAATACTATCATAAATATTTCTGTAGTATTATATAAAATATGAAAGAAATAATCATTCAATATACAATTACAACTACCTAATACCAAGAATAAATTTTAAGTTTATAAAACATATTTATATATGCTAGAGTATTTTAGCCATTATATGAAGTGAAAGGGTTAAACTTGTTCCCCTAATGAGAATTAATAACTTTTTGACAGAGTCCTTTTTGGTGTTTTATCTGAAATACCATGACAGTCTTTTATTGCGATGGCCAAAAAGAAAGACATACACATATAACAGTTCACATTAGGAATTCCTTAAATATTGCTCATAGTTACAATACACACATTAACAATGTGTTGGATTACCAAACTCCATCATAAGTTTTTCATTACTTAAAGATTTGCATAAAATGAATTTGAACTACTTTTGCTTTAGTTGAGTGGCAAAAATAAACCCGCAATCAACAAGTAGATTATTTCTGGATACTTGATTACCGATAATATTAATAATGATATTGACATCAGCTGAAAGATAAAAAATTTTAATAAAGCCTTTTTAAAAGTTTTAAAAGAGACAATTTTAATAACTTTTTTTTATATTAAATTTTAAAAAAGCTCTTTAAAGATAGCACATTTTGTCTTGGTTTTTAAAGTTGGTTGAGAATATATAGCTTTAGCTTTTATTTATAATAAGAGAAATTGCAAGTCTTTTTATTAATAATACTCCATATAATTTATTGGTTTTAAAAATTAGAATTAGTGAAGTCATAATTAATAAATTACTTATTTAACTAATGACAGTATCAAAAAATATATGTTAGATCATTAGAATTAATGTATAATAACTGTAAAAGCTCAAATCAACTAATAATTTTATAATAAGGTAAAATGCATACTTATTTCCTAATGTTCTATCAGCTTTTGGTAATTTTCCAGTTCATGTCTATAATTTCTTTTAAATAATGTCAAATTAGCATTCTTTCTTGTCTATCATTGAAAGCATGGCTTAACATATACTGTAGGAAGAGTAATACAAGGTTAACTATTAGTTTCTTACTCCTTTATTAAGATGATTTAACTTGAAAAATGAAAGTGAAAACTAATTAATTCTACTGTTTTAAATCCCTTTTCTATAACAAACTATAGTGGTATTCCCATAGTTTTTTAAATGCGAATATCATAAACTAATAAGTATTGGTTTATTAATTTTAAAAAATCTGAAGATGTCAGAACTTTCCAGTCAATCAGTAATAATCAAAGTGTATTTAGTTCAATTTCCTGTCTCCATAGTTTCCATGAATTTGTGAAATTATCTCAAGAAAATTTTTGGAATAATAAAAAATATGATTTTATGGAAAGTTTAATTAAATATTTATGATTGTTTTTACACAATGATTATATAATAATTAATTAAAATCAAAAGAATACACATATACATTTTGATATTATTTGTATATATTTTATTTTTGAAAATAAAAGTTAATAAATTTCTAGTATTAACTCTTTCCCCGCCTCTTACGAGGCTCCTCGTCGACATCTGACATCACTCTAACTCAGCCAGTTTTTATACGAAAATATTCGTTAAACACGTATTGAATTCGTTTTTAAAAGTTCTGTAAGATGGTGCCATCTTCCGATTTATTTTACAAGTAAAAAATAAAAAAAAACACATTTAAACCTAAACAAAGAAGGAACATTATTTGTGATTGGTTCTTAGCATGCTCTCAGCCAAAAAAGACATTCTGATTGGCTGGAAAGAACAAAGAAACTGCCTGATCAAAGAAAATAAAGAAAAACGCTGAGATTTTCATTTCAAATACGATTTAAATCATTATAAAATTATATTTATGGAAATTAAAAATTATTTTCAGAGAGAATAATAAAAAAACAAAATTATTTTCGAAAAATATTGAAGATTTTAGTAAAAATATTGAAGATGTAGTAAAAAGAAATATTTACTTTTCTATAACGTAAAAGTCGATCTTTTTGTTTATATTATAGCTTTTATGTTGCCGATATTGAATATTTTAGAATAAATAAATAGCAATTTATTTTTGAAAGAACTTTCGTTCTCTTCATAACCTGAAAAATTAATAATATACTTTTTATAAACGTATCTGAGTTGAATTTAATATTATAGGCGAATATGTTTTAACAATAGGCTTTGTCTTCAGTTTGTGAGTTGGCCAATTAAAAGATTTGATTTTTATCTGATACAACCAATAATAAAATTAGCGGTTAAAAGGTTAACAAACAAAAATATAGCTAATGATATAATCAAGTCTTGTGGCAATGATTATGTAATGCCATTGTCTGCTATTATTGGCATTGTTCTAAGATCTTGTGAAAAAAATTAAAAATTATAAAGCAATTTTAAAGCAGAATGTGATAAATTTATCAAAGTTTAATATTTATTTGTTCAAGTTTAAAAATAAATTTTAATCAAAGATTTTATTGATTCTCTGGAGTCATTCACTTAGACTGTTTTCCTGCCCACCATTTTTTTTTTAAATACAAACTCATTTTTTCTATTTTTGCAAAGTTCAAATGTGATTTTCATTTGTAAACTTAGATTTCTAAGAAATTAAGTTCAGCTTATTGCATTTAGTATGGAATAAAGATTTTATTCAAAAATCAGATTTAGCATTGACAAAAAAAAAGTGTTACTAGGTCGAACAATAGCCTGATAGAGAGTTAAAATCTTCGTTTAAAAATTTACTTTTATTATTTCTGAATTTTTATTATGTAATAAAAATGGACATTTAAAAAATGTTTCAAATATAATATATATATCTGATAAAAATTGAATCAAATTTTAAAAGAAAATTGAAGAATATAAAATAATTTTAATATTTGCATTTTAAAAAACTATATATACATATCAAAATCTTAACAAAAATAAAATTATTGATTTTTTTAAAAATTATATTTATAATAAAAATTAATGATGATTAAATTAATTATGCATAGCTTCAAGCACATGTTTTTTTATACAGAAATGTATGCTATTTCTTTCAATATGATGGCATGCAACATTTTGGATTGCACTGCCAAATATTGTACTGTGAACTAGAATTTTTTTTTTATTAATATTGCACATTTTTTGGTTTTACAATTTTTGAATATATTGGAATAAAGTGGTGTAAATGCTAAATGTTTTCCCAGTTATTTTTTTTTCTTTTTATGTGTAAAGATAAATATCATAACTTTTATGTGAAGTAATATTTTTACATAAATATTCCAGTTATTATTATATGCATAATTACTGTTGCTGTATAGAAAACAACTAAGATGTTGTCAAGCAATTTTATGTACTATGTGTATATATGATTTTTCTCCGCGTGAATGTGATCTTGCTGGTTTTTGCACATGGAAAAAGTAATTAAACATTTAACACCTTAAATAACACACTTTTTTGAATATTCATTGTTTTTAAAAATAAACAATGTGTTTGTAATTAACAATGACATCTTATTTAAACAATATATCTGCTGTTTGATAACTATGTCATAAAGTTGTGTCTTACTTTCAGATAAAACTTATTTGACTTATTGAGTCATTTATTTTATTTAGTTATTTTCATACTAATAAAACAAATATAAATTAAAATTACTTCATAAATATAGTTGTCAAATTACAGCTTTATACATGCTTTTTGCATGACCATATTAGAAGTATATATATCTGGATTAAAGAAATATAATAATTTTAAATCTTAAAAATATAAATCAGTAAAAAGTAGAGAAGTTGTTTAAAGGCAACAATTATCTATGAAGGTATGCTAATAAAGTGGGTTTATAAGTTATTTTGTAAATTATTTTTTTTAAAAAAGATCTCCGGTAATATTTTAAATCTTTAACAAAGATAAACAGAAATTAATTAAAATGTCCAAAGAATTACTGGTGTGGGTGTTAGAATGAAAAGTATGGTAACAATATAGTAAATAAAAGGCAATACTAATGTGGTCTACTCGGAGAAATGATTGAAAATATTAAAACAACTTTAATGTATTTTTGGTTGTTATTAACCAGGGTTCTCGGGATTAAAAATTCTTTAATGTTGTATTTAATATGTTCAGTATTTTCTCTAAGTGCATAGTAAGTATATCCTTTAATTTATTACATTGCCAAAAACTTCTAATGGAAGGAAAATTAAAACTGATGATGGAAAATATTTAGTAGGATCAGATGATTATTGAAAAAGCATACCCTAAAGTTACAGGAAATAAAAGTAAATATAAAACATTTTTAAAGATTAAAATAAAACAGATTTGAATAATAATGAATACAATGATATACAGACTTGTTATAAACTGGAAAAAAATTAGCCTTTTAAGCACTTCCAGAAAAAGGGGAGAAGTGTATGCTGATGAAATTGAAGTAACAAGAATTCAAATACCAGTCAAGAAATAACATAGAATTTGCAGCAAAATCAAATAATGTACAAAGGTTTGAAAATGGAAATAAGAATGCTTAGTAATTTATAGACACTGCTCTTAAGATCTTTAGGATTTTTGACATCTTCAGTTTGATTCTTCAAAATGATATATATCTCTATGAAAATATTTGTCTTCTAGCTCTTTTTATATAAATGAAAATAACTCAATTAATTTGAGAAGCTACTAAGAATTACTTCAACCTATGAAATACTTCTCAATAAGGTTATTTACACTTATCAGTTTTTGTGCTAGTGAGATTCTAAGACATTTTAGAAATTGGGTATACTATTCTAAAAATATTGGAAGATGTCTTTAATAGTTATTTCATTTGAAATGCACACAGAGAGCATACCAATAGCTCAAATTTAAGTTAGATAGCTGGATTTAAAGACATTTTCATGTCTGAAAATTTCAGAGGTTCTTTTTAAATATACATATGAAATAAGTGCTGGTTTTTTGAGTTGATATTTTAGGTCTAGTGTCCGAATATTCTAACTCTCCACTGACATGAACTATAAGCTCTAAACCAGTTGGTGTGGAGATGAGAGTGTTCTGGGTAGAGATTTTAAATGTTTTCTCATACCGCACTTATTAATTTAGAGCTTGTTTGAGCTATTGGTATGCTCTCTGTGTGCATTTTTGTAACTACAAGCTTGTTAAAAGTAATGTCACATTATATATGACTTGCTTTTTTAATTATTATAATTTTACCTTTAAGGCTGTGGCTATGCTGAGGCTATTAGAATATGGTAGATCTGAATTTAGTTCAGTCCCATATAGCTATTTAAGTTAGTTAGCTGGATTTAAAGACATTTTCATGTCCGAAAATTTCAGAGTTTCTTCCTAAATATATGTATGAAATAAGTGCTGGTTTTTTAAGTTGATATTTTAGGTCTAGTGTCCGAATATTCTAGCTCTCCACTGATGTGAGCCATAAGCTTGAAACCAGTTGGTCTGGAGATGAGAGTGTTCTGGGTAGAGATTTTAAATGTTTTCTCATACCGCACTTATTAATTTAGAGCTTGTTTGAGCTATTGGTATGCTCTCTGTGTGCATTTTTGTAACTACAAGCTTGTAATGTTACGTTATATATGACTTGCTTTTTTAATTATTATTCATTTGAAATAATTGAGAATTTAGAATTATCATGAAGTCCTAGCAAAAGTATTAATGATATATTTTAGTATTATATATATATATATATATATATATGGACAATTGGTGCATTACTGGAATATTTTTTTCCAAATATGAGTGCTAAAAGACTTTCTTGAGTGATTATTTCTATTCTGTTAATCAAATTGTCAGAAGTACAAATAACTCCAATACTTGATTATCTACAGAAGATAGCCAGTTATTTCACTTGTTAATCAAACTTATCATGACTGCACTTTAAAAAGGAGTTTCTGCATATTATAACAAGAAAATAGCATATATATATATATATATTATTGATCATAGAGTCAGTTTGCAACCCAAGTACTTGTGATTTAGTTTAAAATTATTAAAAATCTCTTTAAAATATATATAACAGGATTAATAACAATGAATCAAAAAAAGAATACATGAGTGAAGGAGCAAACAAATATCATTGATATCTTTGACAGAACTAACAGGCTGAAATGATAGCAGTAAATACACAAGTTAAGCCCTAAATTTGGATCCAAGAGATTTTAAGAAACTATTAAAGATCAGTCTATGAAATAAATGGATGAGAAATCTCAGTTTTCTGGAATATGGATAAAAGAAGCCATTGATTGGAAATGCTAAAATATTTTTTTCCAAAATTTCATTCATTAGGTTGACTAAAATGGTTAAATGAAATCGTGACAAAGTTAAAAAAAGTTAGTGCGCACATTGACCACATTAATTTAATATAGGTTTGATGCCTTTGTATTTTTTAGTACATTGACAGAATGATGAACTAAGAACTCTGAATCAAAACTCATTTCCATTATTTCCAGTGCTCATATGAAGTCTTTTGGGTATTTTACTTTGCTTATATATTTTTAATGCTCGTTTTATTTTTGACTACAATAAAAATTAATACAATTAAATTTACTGGTGTAAAATACAGTGTTTACCTTTCATTTGTATTTTATATCCGAGTTAGAGTATTAATAAATATATATTCTTTACAATTCTTCCTTTTTATGTTTTTTTTTCTATTTGCCTAAAATAAATGGTACTTACGTATTAGACCACCGGTGAGATTTCATATACATATTAGACCAGTGGCGATAGATGGCAAGAAAAATCAACATTTTGCAATTGATAAAAATTATGCACTTATATTATAATGCCAACACAAGGAAATGTATAAATAAAGATTGTATTAAAAACATTTATAATCTTCTAAAAACGAAACTATTTTTAAATGAATATTAGATAATAAATTAATATTTTGACTAAAAATTTTCTTCTGATGGGAATATTATCTAATATCCACTTTAAAATGTGTAAATAATGACCAAGAACATTTACAATCTTCTAAAAACTAAAACAGTTATTTTTTTTTAGCGAATATTAGATAATAAACAAACATTTTGACTGAACAACTTTCTTCTGATCGAGATATCATCTAATATTCACTTAAAAAATTGTTTTCGTTTTTAGAAGATTGTAAATGAGTTTAATTCGGTCTTTATTTACACATTTGTTTGTGCCAGCATTTTTCATCACCATCGGATTAATATGCAAGTTCCAAATAAAGAGCAACAACTAGTAAAATCAATACAAATGGTAACATATTAAAAAATGAGATAAGCTTTGATCGGAGAAATATGATAATTAAAATTAACTTTTGACCAATCAGGAATGATTACTTCTTTTATGTTCACCTGTTTATTTACTTTGGTCGCAATTCATTGGTCGTCTATGAATAAATTTGTTTTGATCAGTGTACTTTGTAAGTAAACGTACATATTAGTGAGGGGTTTTTAAAATGTCTTTTGACTTTTCATAATACAGTATTCTCAAATGCAACTTAATACTCTAAAAATTGTATTTTTACCAAAAAAAATAATCTCTTTTAATGATTTGATAATGTCATTTCCCAACAAAAGCGATTCGCCCAATGGAATATTATTTTAATTATTTTAAAACATTCTTTTTTATTATTATTAAATAAAATTGTTAAAATATGCTTGAACATTAGACTTAGACTTAATAATATTTAAATCTTTGATGCTGGATTGTAACTGAAATATTCATTTTGAAATTTGTTTATACTTCACCAGACTAAATAATTAATTAAACTAAAATTAATGATTCAGAAATTCACATGCATCTACCATAAAATTAATTATTTTTAATATGAATACATAAAAAATTAAATTTTCAAAGTAATTTTTATCTTTATTATTGTTGAACTAAAGTAAAAAAATAATAATAGAGTTTTTACTCTTTAGTTTATTACTCCAACGTAATGAGAATGATTAAATATGCCTTGATTAATTTTCAACATTTCTCTTACTTTGATTATAAATATAATTATCTTATTGATTTTTTAAAAAAAAATTATTTATGCTTTTCAAATTTTAAGAAATCAGAAAATAATCAAACTGTAAAAATAAAATAATTATGAAACTATATAAAAATAATTCTGAATTAATATAGCCATTATCTATCTATATCACTTAAAGACAGATTAGGAGGATATCTATTTTACTGTATGTAGATCATCAAAAACTATTATTATTATTAATAATATTATTATTGTTTTTAATAATTTATTAAGTGATCACAACAAAAAATGTTGGCACTGGTTTAGAGAATGTTCTATTGCAGTTGCAATCTAACACTAGTTGGCGCTCTTAACACATTTTTTCAAATGAAAAAAAAAAAATCCGTAAGAAATTTAAATATAATTTACAACAAAATAGTCAGTAAGAAATTAATTTATAATATTTATTTTTTATGGTAAAGTTGACAGATCATCTAAAATTATTCCACAATAATGTTTTCAGCAATCAGTAAATCTAGCTTCAGCCATTTTATTAGTTTTAGTATTTGACTTTATGTAATATATAAGAGATTCGAACTCAGACTTTCACACAACCCTCAACTCTCCAAGCCATTTTATATTGCTGATCCACCTGATCACACACATGTTGAAAAGATAAATAATCACCGATATACATATTTTGTGCTAAACCAGCATTCGTCAGTTGGTCCAGATTACCATCTCCACACATATATACAATCAGTGCTCAGCTTTATATTAAGATAGCAAATCTAACATTCCATCAACAGATTTTCAATGAAATGGAAGGCTGAAAAGTTGTGAGTTGAAGTAGTTTGAAGCCTGTCCATTAAAGTATAAAGATTTGCTATATTAATATAAAGCTGAGCACTGATTGTATATATGTGTGGAGATGGTAATCTGGACCAACTGATGAGTGCTGGTTTAGCACAAAATACTGATATTGGTGATTATTTATCTTTTCAGCATGTGTGTGATCAGGTGGGTCAGCAATATGAGATGGCTTGGAGAGTTGAGAGTTGTGTGAAAGTCTGAGCTTGAATCCCTTATATATATATATATGTATGTGCAGGTATAAGCCTGTACAGTGTAGTAATTTACATATTTGGCTTTTTGTTTCATCCAAGATCATAATCATATAAACTTCTCAGCACATGTAATAGATTCTAACAATTGTACAAAATATTCCTCAATAACTATCTTCTTTGGAATGTTTAAGACAAAAAAAAAAAGTAAAATTTCATGCAAATTCAGATTGCTATGAATTTTACCACTTGGGTCAGAATGATGAAAAAAGCATTACATTCGTTGTATATTAAAATTTAAGTTTTTACAAATTATTCTTTTGCTTGGAAAATGTGTATAGTGCCATCTGGTGGTAGGTCATGCTACAACAGAACATATGCTAAACCAGCAACCAAATTCTTTATATCTCACTTTTCAAATACATTTAATATATAAGTCATAGTTCTTATATCATTTGCAATTCACTGTCATTTTTCCCATAGATATGTCCTAATGACTTTAGCAGTTTTCAGGTTAAGTATCATAAGTACGACCTTCTTTAAAGTGTTTTTGAACAGTCTTTGTAATATTCGTTACAAGTGTAGATTAAGTTGTACCACTTGCATTTTTAATGCTGATCAGTGTTGTTTGATTCAATAACTTTATATTTTTTTATTTCAGATGCCCCAAGTATTTTAACAGCTATAGATTTATATTTTTATGTAGAAAGTGATTTACGCTATTGGTAATAATATACTATGTTTTGTATATAATATATTTTTTTGTTATTTATACTTCTATTTTGTCTGTAAAAAAAAACAGAGAGATTATAAGCATATTTGCTCATGATGTCCACAATGTAATAATAGATTTTTGAATAATGATTTTTGGTGCATACATTTTCTTATAATTTTTTACAGAGAGCAGTACACCTGGGTCTCATTTTATGTGGTAGACAGATTCCTCAGAAAACAAGCACAAAAGAAATTGCACAAAAATAGAGTAAACTTACCTTGAAAAATGGGGGATATGTACTGCAATTTTCAAAAATTGCATAAAAGAAAAGCAACAATGTAAAATTACTTTAAAATTTGCATTAAAAAAATAAGGAAATAAAATATGACTAATAAAAAAATTTAAATTTGAAAAAAATTGATACAAGACAAATTTTTTATTAATTACAGTATTTAATTTTATTCAAAACAATATATTTTTATGTGTAATTTACAGTATTTTATATTTTTTCATACATGTACAGTATTTTAATCATTATCACTATTTGACGATATGCAAGTCCGTTTGTGAACTGGTAAAACATCAGATTCATCACAAGAGGAAATACAACTAGTGCCAACTTCATTTTTTTAATTGCTCTCATAGTGGACTCACCCAAACTAAAATGTTTTCCAATCACTGTTGATCCTTCCCATTTCACTAAGCGATCTAAAATTAAAATTTTTGTTTCCAAAGAAATTCATTTTCTTGGGTGTTTTTTTCTCTCCATTAGGGTAAACTAAAAGTTTAAAATAAAAATAAGAACTTAGACTTATGATAATAAAAAGACACCTACTCACCACTGTTGGGCAAAATTTAATTAAAACTAACAATTAAAATTAAATTCTTATTTTTGTTTTTAAATTTTTAGTTTTCAATTACGTTTAAAAATCAAATTTCATTGTTTCATATCACATTAATTTCAGAGATCACATTATGTAATTTTTAAATTGTTAATTGCAATTAAAAATCAGATTTTAATTTTTAATTGTCAAATTTAATTGTGCCCACCACTGTTACTCACCTTTTAAAAATAAACTTGTGGACACTAAATGATTAAGTGATTATGTACTCCTTTTTTAAAAAGCAAAAATAGAATGTGATTTAAAATGCAAAAACAACAACACGCATAGTAAATAAACAAAGCAAAGCAAAACTCCATATAGTAGTGCCACCTGTGCTAAACAGAGTAATCAATGGATGCCAGAAGGCTTGTGCATAAAATCCCTATCTAATGCCTACTCATCCAATATCCCCAGACTAGTTTCTGGCTTGTGGCCTTCGTCAGTGAGGAGCTTTGGATCTGAGAGCACTGCATCTAGATCTTAGGATCTAATGCAACTCTCTAGCAACCACCTTTTATCTCTACTTAACTACAAAACTATGAGCATGAAATTAAAAACACAAAAAATATTTTCAATCTAAGCTCAATAGCCTATATAGTCATATGGGTCTGAACTCAGTTCAGCACCCATACATTTTGGTGTCTTTGGCTCTTTAACAACCATAGCCACCACTACCCTATTAGGCAGGATTGGTGTTAAACCAGCAAGCCTCACATGATTACATCTCCAATACTAGCACATCTCCAATACTATTGAGCTTAGATTGAAAATATTTTTTGTGTTTTTAATTTCATGCTCATAGTTTTGTAGTTAAGTAGAGATAAAAGGTGGTTGCTAGAGGGTTGCATTAGATCCTAAGATCTAGATGCAGTGCTCTCAGATCCAAAGCTCCTCACTGACAAAGGCCACAAGCCAGAAACTAGTCTGGGGATATTGGATGAGTAGGCATTAGATAGGGATTTTATGTACAAGCCTTCTGGCGTCCATTGATTACTCTGTTTAGCACAGATGGCACTACTATATGGAGTTTTGCTTTGCTTTGTTTATAAACAATTATGTGCTAGTATTGGAGATGTGATCATGTGATGCTTGCTGGTTTAACATGCATAGTATAGGCATCTATAACCTTTGGATAGATTTACATTATAATCTTGTAAAATTTAATGTGTGTATATAAAATGGGGAAATCCTGATTTTAAGTGAATTATGAACTTCTTTATTGCATAAAATCTATTACAGTACTACTTAAGGCACTGAAAATATTGAAATTATTAGATGGAAGTTGAACTCCGATAATGCGCTATTACTTTAAATATGATGTGTGAGTGCACAAAATTTATAATATTTGAAGTAATAGCATATTAACAGAGCTCGACTTCTGTTCTAATAATTTTTATTGCATAAAAGAAAACTGTATACAAAGATATTAAGAAGAAACATAAATGGCATAACTTCAAAATTGTATCAAAAAAATCTGCATAAAATGAGACCCGGGTGTATATTATGATTCTTTGATAAATTAACCACTTTTGTTAACTGTTCCAACATATTTTAATTTTAGTCACTTGAATTAAAGGTACATCATAAACATTAAGATATATTTTAATGTTTTTTGTTGATACTGATAAAGTGGAATCCATATTGCTTTAAATGAAATTATTTGCACATTATTTTTTGCAATGAAATAAGTCCACATTGTTTATGATATTAAAATATATTATAGTAAAAATATGCTAGATAAATCATATAATATTATGCTAGCTCTATTACATTTTTCCAAATGAAGCATTGTATTTATAATGGTTGTATATCTTTTAATACTTAATTACAAAATTTACTTGTTTTATTTTTGCAAAAAGTACACTTTACAAAAAAAAAAAAGAAGAGTCATTACTACAGATATTGCTTTTGTAAAATTATGAATGCATGTTTGAAACCTTACATTGTTATGATCCTTTTTTTCTCTCTTTAAATCCATACAAATAATAATTGTGTTATTAAATCTTATTACTCAAGGTGATATGTCATTTTTATGTAATGAACTGTACTGTTGTTGTGTTTGCATTATTCCAATAAATAGGACCATATTTTGTGTTATCAAAACATGTAAAGGTAAATTTATGTGATAGGCTGCTATATGTTAGATTACCAATTTATAACACTTAAACAGGCTTTAACCTTTAATGAATGTGCCTTAAAATTTCTAATAGTCAAGCGATATTATTTTGCCAGTAGAGGGACCTCACAAACCATGACACAATATAGTGACTTTTATAAAGATAAGAGTGGCATCTTATCTTTAACCTATTTGGGAGCATGAAGGTATTATTCTCTTCACTGTTTAAGTCCACTATCGCTCCTAGATCAGGATGCTTCAGATTGGCCTATATAAATAGAAATTTAGGTTAAAGATAAGATGCAACTCTTATCTTTATAAAAGTCACTATCATGGGTCATGGTTTGTGAGATCCCTCTATTGGCAAAATAATATTGCTTGACTACTAGAAATTTTGAGGTGCATTCATTACAGATTAAAGTCTGTTTAAGTGTTTACATGTACATCCTACATGCTCTATAAAATATAATTAAAATTACCAATTTATGTAATTGAAGTATCATTAATAAAGTCAATGATGATACTTCACGTTAGGAATCAATCTGTATGCCAGAAAATATATATTGTGAATCTAGTCTTGATTAAATTAAATAACTATTCCCATCTAGTTTAATTGTACATTATTAAATTTAGTAATGAGAAGTATATACGACTGATAAAAAATTAATTTGCAACTGTAACTATGATAGGGCTAAAGCCTAGATACCTTTATAATTATTATCACCAGCTTTTATTTATAGAAACGATAACCACTTCACATAGATGTTGCAATTCAAGGGAATTGATTTGGTTAATATATAAAATATGTATGTTTTAAAAGTTTCAATTGTTAAACCCATCAGTAAAAACTTGAAATCACAGTTATCATTGATATAAAAAAATTGGATTAAGGATAAAAAAAAATTAAGATGAATTTAATAAAAATTATATTTAATAAATAATAACATAATTCAGTTCTGAATTAACTATTTACAATGAACTTTTGACAAGAATATTGTGCCAATATTAAATTAAGAACATGATATCTGTCAAAAAACTTTTGCCAGGACAGATCCCACTCTAATTATTTTACGTTACTAATATAAAATAAATTTATAATGCAAATTATATTCTCACTCAAATATATTTCACCAAAGAAATAAAATCATTTATGCATATTTTTTTTTAAATAACCAAAAGAATAGTGCAAGTGTTAATAATATAATTTACATAATAAATATTTTAAAACAAACAAAAAACAAGTAAAGAATAGAAAATAAAGAGGTCATATCTTTATTTCCTATTCTTTATTTAGTATTTTCCAAGAGTTTTAACTAAAATAATTTTATACATTCATTTGATAAATGATAATACTTTGATTTCAAGATTCCGTCCATTTGCAAAAATTCTCTTCTTATTTCAAATTTCTGTTAGTAGTAATTTTCTTATGGGATTGTAGAATTCAAAAATAATTTATGGTCATCTTTTTGTAAAACAGAGCCAAAACTCTCCATATAATAGTGCCACCCAGTGCAAGCCAGAGTAATCAATGAATGCAAGAAGGTTTGTGCATAAAATTCTTATTTAGTGCCTATTCACCCAATATCTCCACACTAGTTTCTATCTTGTGGCATTCGTCAGTGAAGAGCTTTGGATCTGAGATCACTGCATCTAGATCTCTGAGTGGCACTACTATATGGAAAGTTTAGCCTCTGTTTTAACAGCTAGGGTAAACATAGAAAATGGTTATCATGAAATTCTTTTGTACTTTTAAATTTTCTTGGGTGACATACATACTCAAGATATTTCAGAATTTAAGATGAATAATCCTCTACAAAAGTTTTGTTTTACTTCTAATTTAAAATGAAGTACATAAGTTCTTGA
Source organism: Epiperipatus broadwayi (assembly GCA_028023455.1). Taxonomy (NCBI): domain Eukaryota; kingdom Metazoa; phylum Onychophora; class Udeonychophora; order Euonychophora; family Peripatidae; genus Epiperipatus; species Epiperipatus broadwayi. The sequence goes on from JAQFVV010012832.1 coordinate 572,359, forward strand.
ATTATGTAGATTTTAACTTAAAATATGGTAATTATATGCATAAATCTTTGGTGTATCTTTGAGTTCAAAATAAGTATTAATTCTTTGTGATTTTTATTTACACTTCTTTGATGGATGGTGGACAAAAATTATGAAGTGACAGTAAATAAGCTTATTTGAAGAATTCTTCTAGCTAATTGTCATTCCAAAATCTATGTAATATCAATAATACCCAGCATTCTTCCACATGTGCTTAAAGCTCAGCCAACTGTTAATTTCTCTTGTAGAAATTCTTCAGTCTTCTGCTACATTTATCATTAAATCTCCAATTCTCAAGTAGTTGTTGATATTTTTTTAATATTGTTACATACTTATATATTAAAAAACAAATATATATGTTAATTAATCATGTGGTTACCTGATTTAGGAATTTTGTCAATAATGGTATCCATTGATAATTAGACTTTATGTTATAAACAAATTCCATTTTAGTAGAAATAAGTTAAAATGATAAATACTTGTTTACTTATATGAATTTTGATAATTTCATTTTTAAAATAAAATAAAATATGAGTAAATTGACACATTGCTTTAAAATAAAAATATAAATAAAATCACACAACTTATATCAAATTTTTAAAAAAATCTAACAGTTCAATTTCAAATACATTATTATTATATTTACATTTCAAATCTTTTGTGTTTATTTAATTTCATGTAATCATTATTATTTAAATATAATTAATATCTGAAAGACTAGAAATATATAGTTACTGTCCAGATTTTAGATATATGTAAGTATACAAGCAAGTTTTAGATAAGTGCTTGGCTTTGGGTTGGTATTTTTAGATCTAGTATCTGAACCTATCCTGACACCTCTCTGAGGAGTGCCAAAGCATGAAACCATGGTCAATGGTTTGGGAAAGGGTGTTCCTGACAGAGATATTTTAAGTGCTGGCTCTGGCTAAGCATTTATCATAAAGCTTATAGAGGAATTGGCAATCCTCGTTGTTTATAAGCAAGTTCGTTTATGTTCAAAAAAGTTGTTTGAATTTCAGGTTTTAGCTTGATGGTAAAAAAAAAAAAGAAAGAGAGAAAGAAACTTGCATTGCTTAACTGTATTGATTTCAGTTTTGAATTTCAAGTTCTCATTGATAAAGGAAAAAGCTAAAAACTGGTTTGGAAATTTAAATACGCTATTCTTTTGTAATCACTCATTACCTAAATTTACAATAAATAGTACTAAGATGGAGTACTGCTAAGCTAATGAATCACATTACTAGTTGAGAAATAAAAGTTTTGCAGTTCCACCAAAACTGAGGTTACTAACGTATATAGTTACTAATCTATTGTTAGATCTATATAACTACAAAAGGATATTGACATGAGTTCAAAATCATAGGCCTTTTGTTTGTTAATAAAAAAAAAAGATAAGGGTGATTTATAAAAACCATAGCTATATTGATTTTAGCTTTATAATTCTAAATCTCCATTCATAAAAAATAAAATCCAGAAACTATTGTGAGAATAAAGATTTAAATGGACTATCATCTCGTAATTGCTAATTACTCAAACTTCTTTTAGATGGCGCTAAATTAGAAAGCTATTCTTGTTTATATATGCATGGTGTGAAGTGTTCAACAATTTACATGTATAAATGGATATGTAATATTATTTTTCTTTACATTCTGATTTCTAACTATAGCATAATCCATAAGATACAATTGTTTTAAGCATGAGTGCATTCAAGTTATATATATATATGCTTCATTAGAATTTTTCTTTCATTTAAATTACAATATGTTAGATAGCAAAAAAAATTCTGTTGGATTTATTAATATTGATTTTTATTTTTTATGATTATTTGTTATATTAAAATATTTTTTTTATAAATGTATAAGCCAGTTTAAATTTAATTTTTATTTTAGTTACTAGGTTAGACAAATGTTCATTATAATTAACCATTGTATATATTATTTTTTAAATATTTCCAGTGACCCTTATTTTGAAGGTTTTTTACAGAAACGTTCTTGTGTGCATCATATAATAAACAATGTAACATTTGAATATTGAACTAAACTCAGTACTTATAACTAATGTTAAAAATCAATGCAACATCCACACCAAGTTTAAATAGTGTTTTACTTAATGATATAATAACTGAAACACAGGCTTATTATATACCTATGTCTATATATGTAATATAGGGTATATGAGCACAGACTTTCAGATGATCCATCACTCTCCACTCTATCTAATAACACTGATACACTCAAGCACATATATGCTGAAAAAATAAATAATCACCAATATTCGTATTTCATGCTAAACCAGCAATCATCAGTTGGTCCAGATTATCATCTCCCACCCATATATACTGTAAGTGCTCAGATATATATTAAGATAGACAATATTCATACTTTAATGGACAGGCTCCAATCTACTACCCACTCCAACTCTTAACCGCCCGTCCAATTGAAAATCTGATGATGGAATGCTCAAAGGCCACCTTGAGGCCGAGATTCTTGTCACACCAATGTTGACCTAAGGTCAATCTGAACCCCACATGTACAGGACATAATCCATTAAGTACATATGCAAGGATGGGCAGACATCTCTACAATGTAATAACTGAAACACATGCTTATTATATACCTGTGTGTATTTATGTAATATATGGTAGATATTTCATTGTTTATATTATTTCATTTGTAAAATACATTGAGGTTATAATGTACTATTTAGCAGCTAAGATTTGAATACCAGTATAATGTATATACCCAACTTTAGATGTAATTAGAGAAAATTTGAACACAGTCTTAGCTAAAGGAAGCTTGAAAATCTGTGTTCAAATCCCCTCTAATTACAACTAAGATTTATAAATGATAATGTTCTATTTTATTTATTATGTGTGCATTTAAAACCAATTAGCACAATGTAATTATTTTAATTAATGTAGAGTTCATGTCTGTAAAATTCATATAAATATTTCTGATGATATGAAATTGGAATATCATTAGTCCGTTTCTATAGTTTTGTTACTTGTATCAGTTGTACAAAATAATAAGTCCCTGTAAATTTCAATAGTCACTAGCCTTTATTACTTTTTCAAAAATTACAATTTATTCAAATAGCAATTTTTTATTTATTCTGTTAAGTTGAAGAAATAGATAATGTTAAATTTAAATTTTCAAAAAGAATTCTATTTAATTTCTATTGTAATTATATTTCAAACGATAAACTTTATTAGTATTCAAAAAGGTTACACAAGTTAGATTTGACAACATAGTTCTTGCATATAAATTGGTTCACAAAACTATGTATGTACAATGATTTGATCAGTGCATTGTATGTGTTAACAAACAAGAAGTATTTAAGAAAAAAAAGTTCAACAAAGTCAAAGATGGTCACTCAATAATATGATTATATACAATTAGATATACTCCTATTAAACTAAAGCGGGAATGCATCCCATTTGTGTCAGTTGACTTCAAAACTGGCACAAGAGTCCGTGTTAGATATGGTTTTTCTGTTAGTACTTTTATATAAGTTCTTGCATATTCCAAGTGTCAATGTACTTAGTATGATCTGTGATTTTCATGTCTCTTTCATGTATGGTTTGCAGTTTATTTCTGAATGTGTTTGGGTGTCTTTTGGGGTAATAGTTATATATGAAATTACACCTTGTACACAATAAGGCATAGAGTATAAATGTGCAGATTCTTATTTCAGCAAAGATACCCCTTTTAAATGAGTCAAAAAGGTTTTCACATCGATCTTTTTATTTTTGAGTGAAGTGCTAATTATTTCATGAATTTTTTCTAGACTTGGGCATGAGAAAAAAGGTGGTTTTGTATCTCCGAGTACCCTATGGCAAAGATTACACATATCATCTTTATAAATGCTAGAATTTTTTTAAAATCAATCCATAGATAAAATTATATATTTGTATAAATATTCACTTGTAGTACTTCCTCATTTATATATTTACTTTCTCACAATTTTGTGTTGATAAATAATGATTATTCTTAAATATATTCTTTAACATGTTAGTTTAAAAAATTATATTGGGTTGTTTCAACCTTAATATAAAAATAGCTAATATTTTATTTAATGCAATTGTCTAACCCTATTAGCTTTATGTTTCTAAATATCACTAGAAAGCATATTTTCAATCTTTTTTTTTTCATTCTTCCAATACGTAAGCTTGTGATTAAGACCTGTAGAGGTCCCTACTATCACATTTTTACACACATATTCTTGAGGTTACAGCCTTAGTAAATATTATTTCATTCTTGATGAAAATTAAAATAGTGAATAAGCTAGTTTTAAGTACTTTGCATTACAATTATTTTCCACCAAAATCTAATGAAAATTTGAGGCAAATATTCAAATTTTATTTTAGTTTTTTAACCTTTATTCTATAATAGAATTCAATAAATTCAATTTGGTTTATTAGAAATTTAAATTTACAAATAAAATTTTTTTAAAAAAATCATATTTGGACCTTTCAAATATTAAAAAAATATTAATAATATGATCTACAATGAATTACATAATAATAACAATGCCTTTTTTAAAAAAATTCCTGTTAGTCAGCCACATTAAAATTAAAAATTTAATTAAGAAATCTTTGTTTGAAATTTGATCTTACAACTGAATGAATAATTATAAAATAATCGAAAATTTATCAATACTGTTCTAGAATTAAAAATTGTATTTATAATTATTACATTATCACAAATATTCATACAACTATATTTTAATAGCTCATAAATATATATTTGTAGTCATGATTTTTTAGCATATCAAAGCATTAGTTTAATGTACATTTTTAAAAATAAACATATTTTCATAAAATATAAGTGTAAACATGAAAGGATTTATTTTTTATTGCATATTATGGACATATTTTGTAAAGTTAATTATAAATATTTAAATGAAGTCCTGCTTCTTTGCGGTTTGATCAGAACAATGAAGAGAGATATGTCCAAATTTGTTTACATCATTAAGATCAAAGAATGGACTATTTAGTAAATAAATAAAATATAGTGTTTTCTTTGAAATTTTCTCTGTGAAATACTGACATCTTCAGACTTTTTAAAAACTAATTAGTACTCTATTAATTCATGCTTTTAATAGCATATTGAATTTAAAGTGAAAATATAACAGTAAAAATGACTGAAAGAGAATGACTTAAACAAACTGTGTTCAGCTCCACCACAGGACATGATGAAAAGCATGGCTGTTTTCAAAATTATTTTAATTATATGACAACATTCAAGAATGTCAAAGTTAAATGATAATTTCTCTTTAATAAATAAAATAATAATTAAAGATAGTGAAAAAAAATGGGCAAATTCTGGAGCTTACACCCTCTGAATTGTGCCTAGTTTAATATTGTGTATACATTAAAGAGATTTAAAAGCAGTGTGGATATAGATACTTAAAATGTTAGGTATATAGTTCAGTATTGTACTTTTAAAAACATTTACTTATTTTGAGTACAATTTAATTAATCAATAATTTGATTATCTTTGGAACTTTTAGATTATCTTTTTAAAGGATTTGACACTATTTAAATTGACTGATTAATAAAAAATATTATTTCAATTTAAAATAATCGTTATCTTTGTTAATCATGCATAATTAATTGCTTTGTTTTCAGTCTTGTAGTGTGCAAAGCCCAGACAAAAAAAATGTTTCCATTCTTCTAATGATAAGAATTAATAAGATAAATTTCAGAGATAATATACACTTTATTTGCTCCATTAGTCTATAAAATTGTTTTTGCTGTCAGATAAATCTACATCACCCACATCTATCAGCAATTTTTGATGTTAACGAGTCATTAATATTTTGACCTATATTTTTTGTTCTATAGCAAAAATTAATTTCCTTTAAAATTTAGTTTTAAATTTTACAACTTATTGACTTTTATTGCTTTGATTTATTGACCGTATTATCAAAAAGAATTCTTTTGGAATTAATTATATTTAATAATTTTGTAATGATATTTTTATTAAGGGCACATATATATGTTTAAAAAAATACATATATATATATGGCTATACTTCTGAGAAGTTTCGACCTATAATAAAAAATAGAATTACCTTGCACAACTAAAGGTTTCTATACTCATTTGGAATTGAGGAAAAGAAGAAAATATATTAATCTGAACTATTTAATTGAACTTATAACTTCGAGGTATTCCAATATTAATTAAATAAATAAATCATCAGGTTACATCCAGGTTACACATGTCTATTACTTCCAATAGTATATACATGATCATTGTGTATGTTTGCCATTCTCAATAGCATATACTATTCAGCTTGTATGTTTTTTTCAGTTCTCAATAACAATAGCATATACATTTAACTTAACAGATGTATAGGCTATTGAGATAGTCATCATGAAATAAGCTGGATGTATTTTATTTCCATGATTAGTGTTGATATAATAAATTTAAAAAAAAAACAAAAACTTCACTTTTAATTTAATGCCTATACAGAGGAAACAAAACACTAGAGTTTGTGAGGTCTGGGGCAAAATTCGGTCTTACCGAAAACATTTAATTGGAAATAGAGAACGCTTAGTTTTCATGACATTTAGACTTGGCAGAATATATTTACTACAATCATAAAGTAAATTTTTTAAATGCTGATAACCATGTGAACCATCAACAGTTCCTCCCCTGTCTGTCATCTACAATCATCTAGACTTATTTTCCATTTTTTTTAAAATAATATTTAATAGATTCTGAATTTGTTTTTGAATTTGTTTTATTTTATTAAGTGTGTTTATAAATTCTTTAAATAAATGTTAATCTACCCTGTAAGCAAAATTAAAATTGCCGAATATGAAGGAAATTATTCTGTAAAATTTTAATCCATTTGTTATTACAAAAACTATATACAATGCCCATCAATAAAATTTACATAAATGTAGAACAAGAATAATGAACTTTAATTTTTCCATAAACTTCAAAATCTGGTTAAGATTTCCCAAAGCAATTTTTTTAAAAAATTAGGCTATCAAATACAAAGTAAAATTAGATCGGAAATTCTACGAATTTAAAACATTACAAAATAGTTTTGTATTTGATAATCTCTTTAAATAATGTAATAGATGTATAAAACACAAAAACTGTATTAAGATCAAAGCTTTATTAACAATAAAATAATGTAGTACTTAGCATGTTTTCAAATAGATAATTGTCATAGACATATCAATGCTTGTTACAGAGATAGGGGAATATGACCATAAGTTTAAAAGCTAATAAATTAGCATATTATTTGCATAGTGCATTAATTAGTTAGAGCAAGCCACCATTTTGGAAAGGGGAACACAAGATTCTTTCCTTATTGATGGTGAATCTTGGGCCAACCTGTCTACCTAATTGGCCAGCATAAATACATGTATAATCAGGCCAAAACATATTCCCGAACACTAAATCTGTTTTTTTTTTTTTAGTATTTCACTAATCTCTAGCTATCGATTCCAGCCCACATGTTTCAGCATTGTTTGCTCAGAAGTGCAATCACACCAAGCAAAAGGTTAAGGAAGCTTGACACATTTCTTAGGACAATTATGGTATCAGTAAGAAAGAATATCACATTACCCTTTCCAAAAAGTGACTTGCTCTAACTAATTTAATGCTCTATGCAAATAGTATGCTAAATTGTTAGATTTTAAACAGAATTTTATTCCCATACTTTTGTTGCAAGCATTGTTATGTCTATGACAATATTCTGTCTAATGCATGCTAAGCACTACAGTATTTTTATTGCTAATAAGGCTTGGATCTTAATATATCTTTTGTATTGTATATGTATAATATTACATTCTCATGAGATAGATCATTCATAAAATTTACTCATTATATAATGCAAGAAAATTTAAATGTCAACATTTTTGTTTTCAATTTGTTATCTTTAGGCAAGATAGATTGATAGTATATATTTTTTTTATTTTAAGCTACTTGGAACCCTATAGGGAGAAGTAATCCCAATTAAAGCCTAATTTGCAATAGAATTTGTTGGTAATGAAATTTTATATCAAATAATTAAATAGCATTCATAAGAACAATAACTTAACAAAGTAAATAAAAAATTAACAAATTGGAATATATATTTCTGTCACTTCTGAAATAGTATTTTGATGTGTGCAAAACTGCACTATGTTTTGTAAAATAAGCATGACTAAATTACGATTTATTTAATATTTGAAATTCACCTCACCCTATGTTTAATTTAACATCTAATTTTATAATAAATAACAATTGAGTAAATAAATTCTCTGATATATATAATATTAATGATTTTTTTACAAAATTGCAGTAAATTTAGTACAAAATAAGTTTTAAAAAAGCATGAGTATTTGAGGCTAAAAAATATTATTGCATAATTATAAAAAAAATGCACCTATTTTAAAAACTTTATTTTCCGCAAATCTACACTCTCACAGTATTTATAACTAAGCCACTTCTAATTTATTTATTTTTGTAAATTTTAAAAGAGTAAAAATATAATTTTTAAATAAGTTTTAAAAATTAGATATCTCAACTATTATATTTAATTTTTTTATTTTTATAAAATACTGACATTCCTAAATACATACCAAAATAGAGGAAAATCTTTTACTAGCGTTTATTATG